>BJFM01002645.1:3866-58673 GCA_016586285.1 Arothron firmamentum
CTCAAAAAAAAAGTACATACAGACTGTACATCTCAAGCATGTAATGACATTCTTTTTTATAACATTGGCCCAAATTTCTTGATCCTTTTGCTGCGTGTACAGAGTATGAAAACATCACAACTCTAAATCACCTCCTGTCTCTCAGTGTCTAGTCACATCTTCCATCTCCTGCCTTGACTTTTATTTTGATGTTGTCTGCTGATTCTGTGTCAACCCTCCTCGGTGGAATAATAAGTTTTTCTTATTTTCTTTTTTTACTGGAAACCTTCTAACAAATGGATATGCTTTTTTAAAAAAAGGTAATGATCAAATGTTATAAATACATGTATTCATAAAGACCTCGAGTTATTGTTCAGTTTTGTTTTTTTGCCCCTTCTTTTCTATTCATCACAATCTTTAATTTGTTGAATGATGCATAAAGCTCAGGCATGTAACATAATTGTGTATTAAACTGATCTGAACTGTTTTTTTTATACACATATGGATTGTATTTGAATCATCACACTTCCTGTGATCTGAAATAGGTTGCAACATGCAACCTATGAAATCTGAAAATGATCAAAATCAGTGTGAGGCATATGAGAGACAGAATGCAGTTCTCTGCAATGACCCAACATGGATCTGAAATATCAGCTGTCTGAGCCTGTGTCAATGGACAATCTACCCTTTGACCTCTGAAAGGAAAACCATTCCTCCCAGCGGTCTATTTTCTCAGAGAAACTTTGTTTACTCTTCACGTAGTTAACTAATTTTCTTGAAGTCGTCTTTCACTGAGTTTTCATACTCGGGCACGGCAAAGAGCAGCTAAGCACAGAGGGGGAGAAAGTGGAAAAGGGTAGAAAGAAAGGATGAGAGGAAAAAACGGGCTAGTAGAATCTGATGTTAAAGAGCCATGAAGAGGATTAGGGACTGCTCCAACTGCACAATATGCTAAATTGAAAATTAAATGTTTCAAACAATTCATCAATGTAGCAAGTAAAAATTAAAAAGTTGAAAAAAACCCCAAAACATTTTGGTTCAGTTGTTTAAAAGGGAAAATTCTGCAGAACTGAATTTTAAAAAATGTAATTTAAAAACTTTGCTGAATCAAAATAACCCAAATATAAGTTAGAACTTTGATTTAAGACAGTTTCACACAGTCTTCATGTGTTTCGCTGAGTCGTGCAGGTGTGAGGTCTTCTCCTTCTGGTGAGAGGCAGCCAGATGGTGTTTGTGTGTGATGGCGAGCAGCGGCGATACAGCGGTGGTTCCTTTCACAGATCAGCACTCATATCTCTGTTCCATCTCCAGGCTCTCCAGCTCATATAAACATCCCCAGCCCATGGCCCTCTGATGTTTTTACCATTGTGTTTACAGCGAGAAGTCAAGCAAATATGTGAACTTTAGGACAAAGAGAGTGGGAATTAACAATGGGTTATGAGCCGGATTCCTGGACACAGTCAGAATTAATGTTAAATGTAGCATTACATTTCTAATATTTCAAGGCAAGGATATTGAGAATCAGATTGTTTCCTTTCCTGCAGTCATAAAGGGTTTTTAGCAGCCTGCAATCAGTGCATGTAAACACACTAACACTCAAGGCAAGGGCAGTGAAACCCAGAGAATCACACATGCACATGAAAAACCATTCATTCTGCCATGAAATGAAATGGTCGCTGCAACTGACCTAATGAGATGTACTCCAGCTATAACCTTTGAAAATGCGGCTTCGGCTGCACATTACTAACACAAACCCCACACAAAGCTGCAGTTCTAACATCAAAGCATGCCCACAGTGACTCTCTCCCCTACATGTTTCCTTCAAATTGCTCTTTTTTCAACTGTAAAAATCCCCCAAACATCAAAGCGGGAGACAGAAAAAGTAATTTTGCCTTATCTTAATTGAGCTCCAATTTTAATAATGATCTTACACATTGGGACCTGGGAGGAAAGCAGGAGCTGCAGGGCTGCAGGACGTGAGACATGAGCGGCTTCCATGCTCTGCACTCCACTGCTCCGCTCTGGTGCAGTCTAATCTCAGCTCCAGACATGTCATTGGCCCGTGATTTATGATGACCTAATGTTTTGTTTACTTCATGCTCATAAGAGGCGGGCAGATTGCGTAGGGTACGGCGTATGGGGAAACATGAAAGCAGTGTGACTGCTCTACAGAGCTGCACTCCCCAGCAGTTCACAGAAATAAACAGCCACTCGGCTAAAGCGCCTCCTCCAGGCTGAAGGGTTGGAGCAGCCGGCTGCTCTGAAGTATACAATGACCCCAGTTGAATATTTAAGTGGCTGCCATGAGGCATTATAATCATACTATGCTGTTACTTACTGGACTAACACTTTTTTTTAGGTGGAAAAAACAACCCAAAACAACCCAATACAAAAAAAATACATCTGAAGTTAAATTAAAACTTATTGACTTATTATTAGTCTGGAATAACAGAAGTGAAGTTTCCCTTAATCTCCTGTTTGCTTTAGCTGTGACACTAGAGGTTCCAGTTTATCAAAGTGGTTCAAAGTAGTGAATGGTAAAATCTTTGTCTCTCATTGATCAGATTTTATTATGACCTTTACTTAGACTTCGTAGAAATATATTTAGATTTGATATTACAAAACCGAGACACATGTAAATCTAACATGGTCAATTTAAGTTGAATGCAATGTGTCAATGGCTCCTCGTTTAAATTCCAGACTGAAAGCTCTATCACATCATCCATTTCCAGAGCAGACATTTGCAACAATCTCATCAGTAGCAACTCTCTTGCATCTTGTTGTACTTAATGATAAAACTTAATTGGTAATTAGTTTCCATCTCCACCAGGAATAACGAACAAAACGCAACAAATTCTTCACTTCTTCAACGTAGATCAAATATTGGCAGTTCTCGAATGAGAGAACAAGAGAGTGGAAAACCCCTGTTGTTGTTCTTAAAGCTCCCCTGGCTTTCTCTTCTTTTTCCTCTCTCCTGGCACAGTGACATGCATGATAAGAGCACTGAAGCCAATTGTGAGCTCTGTCTGGGTCTGGACAGGAAGCACAAAGGAATCAGCGGTGTTGTCACAGGCCAGAACAATGGCTGCAAACTCCGTTGGCATCAGGAAAGTTTAGTCAGGCTGCATTTTAGTAAGTTAAGAGGAAAATGAATTTTAGTATTTACTTGCATGCACATAGGCATATCTGCTGTAGCCTAGTTTCTAACTGTGCTAAGGTGTCTCTGTTTAAAGGAAAATGCAAAGAGATGTATGATGAGATGTGTTGCTTCTGGTCCAGTATGAAGAAAAAGAAAAAAGAAGTTTAGTAGTATATATCCAATGGCTTCTGTGCAAAATGTGCTCAGGCTTCTGTTTTAGAAGCACAGACAAAACCTTTATAACAATGCAAAACGTGTAAAACTTGATACATGTCTGTGCACACGCTAACACACACGCTCACACAGATTTAGGCTTTTGTCCAGGACAGGACACAGGGAATGCATCTTTTTGCTGACACTTACTAGAGGGGAAGTTGGGCCTTGAGGCTGTTGTATGACATCAGTAGAGCTAAACTGACACTATTTATCACTGGCCACTGAGCATGGAGACGTTCATAACATCCTGACAGGAAAATCTTGTGGAAAATAATGACTGGGGCTTTGATAACAGCTTGGACACTTCTTTTACTCCTCATTTAGATGGCGTCTTGCTCTGATTCACCATTCATTATCAGCAAATGTATTCATTTATCAAGTATTACACCCTCTGTTCACTGGAAATTGCATTAGAAATGCTTTTAAGGATGAAGCGTGAATCGCTGGGCTGGGAGAGACAAAACGTTCAAGTGCGCATGGTTGATGATAATCACGTCTCATCCTTCTTTGGAAGGTTATCATTCTGTTATCTACGTCACAAAAGAAGGCACAGGAGATGAACAAAATTTTCCAGTACACACTGACATGGGTCCAAAGGTTAGTTCCCGTTTAGTAAAAAGTCTCCAGACACTTTTTGCGAGTGACCTGCTCTTACTTTTGGTCTCCTTTTGTTGTTTGCAATGAGAGTGGAGCTTTTGTCAAATGTCAGAGGAGCATGGACATCAGCCAAGCCTGTCCAGCGCGTCTTCCTATTTTGACACCCTAAAGCACCTGCCCTCGGTGAAGCGTGGCAGAGGACGTCACCAAGAGAACAATAGTGAGAGGGCCTCTTTCCAGCCACTCCTCTCTCCTGCCTGATCCACAGCTGACCGCTTGTCACTCAAACCCATTAAAGGTCAGCATAGCCTGCTACCTTGCAAGGCGGAGAACACACCCTAATGAATCCTGCTCAGCTTTTACACTCACTCTTTCCTCTCTTCTTTTCCTCTTGGAGGTCAGAAGAGGGGAAAAGCCCAGAAGGAAATGCCTGAGCTCTGAAGGAGGTGTCTGCACTCTCCAACTTTCCCCCTGGTTGCTTTAAGCGTAGTCCTGGGCCTTATCGTTCTTATGTAATGAAGTGCTTTGTGCTGATAACAGAAACTCAGAAGGAATTACGTGAAGTGCCTCCTAGAACTGAGCTTTGTTTTCCTGGCACCAATGGGGCATCTTACGTTATATCAGAACACGTTCCTCCAGTGAATAAATGCTGTTTCCAGTGCGTGTTGAGAGAAAAACTGCAAAAAGCATTTGAGATAAAAAAAAATAACTTCTTCTATCATCACTTGTCCAATTGTTGTGTTCTTTAATTATTCCTGAGAAATGTCCGCCTGTAGGTATTCTTTTTTGCAACTGTTTACATGATGCATGTGTCACCACAGATATTCCAATGGTCTTGCGTGCTTCACAAAAAAACCCCAAAAACCAAAACAATATCAGGACTTTAGGAAAAACAATTTATAATTTGAGACATTAAAGGTTGCTGAGTAAATTTGTGGTTGCAATAATGTTTTTTCCAGTGCTATAACCTACCTCCCTCCTGACTTAATAATTAGCTTTCAAAGAAGTTCCATTGAATTTTGTTTGGGCTGTTTTATTTCCCTCTGAAATGTCATAAAATACATAACAGGATAAACCAATATTTGGTTTTAGTCATTTGCCTTATCCCACTGGTCCGGACGAGAACGCAGATCCTTTCGACATGTGTTAAAGCCATATGAAAAGAAAATCAGCTACTGCTTATTAGCTTAGCAAAAATACTACTGCTGAGCAGAAAGTGTAGGCTGCCTATTGAGAAAGTCATCAGATAAAATTTCCAGCGTCTGTAAACATCCCATGTGCTTGTTGTGACTTGCGTATTTTATCACTTTGTTGTAATTTTAGAACCGAAGACAGGAAGTCTACTGCAGAGCTAAGAAAATGGACTTAAGGTCCCACAATCTGAGGTGTTAATGTGACGCTCAATGATTTAAACTTTTTCCCTGAATGTATGAATAAACCATGCTTTGTGTGAAACTCTGGCGGACATCTCATAAAAACATACAAACACGTCTCCTCCAACAGGATTATGAACATTGTCTAAACATGTATAATCTAAGCCTAAAAATTCATAAAGAATCACAGCAAGCACAGAGACTTGTTGGAAGGCTCGTGACTTAGCGTCAGATAGAAACCATACAGTGTTGACCATTTCTGTGTAATAACATCTGAATTACAGAATAGTCTAGGCTGTCCTGAATGGAAGGTGTCCTTAGCTTTGGATTCATCGCTTATACCATGTTAAAGGCAGAGTTTAAAAAAAAGGCGAACTGCACATGAGCACAGACATGCACACAAGCAAGCCTGCACGCTAAAGCACAAATGTGTTCAGTCGTATCAGCTGTGGCATTCCAACCTTTAGCTTGGTTGCAAGGAATGATTTAGACCGTTTCCCCTTGATAAACGCATACCTTCACTGTAATAAAGCAAGGGGAAGGAAATATGAGGCACCCGGAGCAGTAAAATTAAGAAGACAAGTCGTTGTGGCTGCACTTCATACAGCGCCTCGTTCATCTCTGGTCTTGTGAGGACAGATAAATCACCTTTTTAAATAGCTGTTCTATCATCAAGAGCAGGAGATGGAGCACCTGCTGCCATTGTGATGACGAGTCACCCCTATCGCAGGATCGCACAGGCCTGAGGTACAGTGGGTTACGCTTGACTGTCTGCCTTTCATATTCAGCATGTGACAGAGCCATTTGTAATAAAGAATATTTTCTCTTTAGCTGTAACTGGATGTTAGCATGTGGGTTATTGATGAAATATGTAAAACACAGGCAACACATTTTGTTAATATGGGCAGCACCACCGAAACAAGTGGAGCGAGTTGTATTTCAAAAGTTGAAACTGTTGAAATTTCAGAGTTTTGCTTAAAGATATAGAATCAGACAGTTCAAACGTAACATCCCAATAAAAGTGTCAGTGTCTAAAACAGTCAATATTCTGTTCAGAGTTTACATTTCTTGAACTTCACATTCCGTGAAGGTTGAAAAAAAAAAAACTAACCTCAGCAGCGATCATATTTTTCCTGTTTGACAGATGAATCACATCAATACCCCTCCTTTTTTTTTTTCTCTCTCTCTCTCTCTCAAGGAGAGCAGAGAGAAAAGTCACTTCCCCAAAGATCTGCTAATAGCCTCGGGCATGTTTCAACACCAGAGCTGTCCATCATCATACTGCAGTTCCTGACTCCGGATTAACAGTGACTGGGAAGATAATGTCAGCCTGTTCATTTGCTGCAGTGACAGCTTTGCTCTGTTTCTCAAGGTGACTGAAATATTTTCAGATTAGAGGTTTGTGTAATAGACAGTATCGTAGGGTGCTATTATCCCTGAATACAAATTGGCGAAGTGCAGAAAAGGAAGTAGAATAAAAGTGAATAAAAGTCAGACAGCAAGAGAGCTGCGACAACTTTAAAACACTGAATAAATGCAACAAGTGCTTTTAAGGGGCTGTATAAAACGCAACGACTCAAAGCTCGTAAACCATGTGAAAGAGAGAGAGATGATAGCAAGTCGCCTGCCGCGTCCATGGCAGCTGTCAGCATTGGCTCGTGGTTCTTCCCTGCTCTGGGTCAGAGGTCAACCAGCTGTGGCCCCTCCCCCACCACCCCTTCCTCCCCACCCACCCCCGACAAAGCAGATGTGGTCGGACCACCATGGCGAGGGCCTGACCACATCTGGCTCTGATTATGGCCAGACAATCCAGCTTTATCAGCCCCACGCACCTCGCTGGGCCCTGCCGGGCTCATGCTCTCAGAGGTGATGTGTGACACATTCTCCACTCACCGGTACTGCCTTTTACCAGTTGATTTATTTGACACTTAGGTCTCCAAATCTGGGTAAGTTACTGTCAGAGGTTTAGTGAATTTACATATAAAAGCAAGCAAACAAATATATGTATACATGAAAATCTAGAATTTCCACATTGTGAATTTTCTATCGATAATTATTCTATCTCCACAGTGAACTTAAAGCTGATCCCTACTTATATTCCTTGACTTTCCTCTAAAGCACAAGTGATAAATCCTTGCTTGTCAAACAAAGTAAATGACTAATCACTTAATGATATACTGCTGTCTCTGAGGACCGCTGCTGGACCTCCATCAGCTTGCGATATCACTGAGTCTGGGTTTAAGTGTTTGCCTGCTCTTGGATATGTCCCTTCCATCAGCAAATTGCCACGCTGCAGATCATCTTGTTGCTCATTAGAGTCCTCAAAAAATGCCGAATGTGCAGTCACGGGTGAAAACTACGACACATTTGAAGAGAGACGTCCCAATATTCATAAACAATGGGTTTGAGAGAGGATTATGTTGCACACAGGGATCAGCGGCTCTGATTTATTTTCCCAGGGTGCTGTTCACATTCCCACCCGTTTGCAAATGAAACCTCCGCTGCCAATAGTTTCTGTGGTTACATGGGGATATCTCAAATCACTTCAAACAAACAGATGACAGATGAGATGGAATTCCTGGTTTATGAAAATATGAACCTGAGCTTGACTCCACCATGAAAAATCCACAAATGCTAAGTTAGGATGGGCGTGAGTTAAAGCTCTGATGCTTCAGTACTTGGATCGACATTGCACTGCACCGCCACTCCTGACCGGCTGCCACGTCTGAGCCTAATGAGAATGGTTGTGGAGATAGTTGTCTCGGTGCTGTCCAACCCTTCAGTTCTTTCCCAGACATCATCACCCACTTTGTCGCCACTCAACTGTGACGGTAGACCATTCCTGGGCCGCTCTCGGGCCAGCTTCCGCGTGACAAGGGTCTCTGTAAAGTCCACTCTCAGGAACGGGAGTATGTGCTCGGAAACTGTTGCCACCTCATATTCCCAAAAGTGTCCCAATTGGCCCAGTGAAGATGATCTTTGACCATGCCGATTAACACATGCTTCTCAGGTTTAACTGCAGATTTAAATTTAGGCTTACAGAAGTCTGTTGAAAAGGATACCAGAATGTACACATTGTACGTTAGGCCATTGACTCTTTCATCCTTATGAAACTAACAGGAGAATAATTAAATGACACCTTTCAAGGAGTTTAAACCAAAGATTCCTGTCAATGTTAACTAGCCTTTGTGTTCTTGCTGTCTTTCCAGAACCATAGCCAGCAAAACACCAGGTTAAGCAGCTCATCCTGTGCTGGTTCACAGGTGGTGTTTTGGTCAATAGTTACCCAACAGACTATGTTAAAAACTATCTGTATTATAGGATAATTTTAACTGTTTGGTTGTTGGAATGCTGGCTCTGTAACTGTTTGACCATCTGAGTGATTGATAAACTTTGGAATCTGTTGTCCAGAGCTTCCTGTTTGGAGTCACAGTGGTGTGTGCCAGATTTTTTTTTGTCTTAATATATAGAATAAAGAAGAAGTTAATGTCATGTTCTCACACTTCCAGCTTAAATCACACCCCGGTCATTAGCACATTACAAACACCAAGTGCAGAGAGACTCAAGCGGAAGACAACCAGTCACTCATTCACGTGAGATGACAGCAGCATGAAGTAAGCTTGCACCAAACTGATAATCAGGGTTTAGTGTTTCTCTCCTTTAAAATGTTAAATCTTTGAAATCAGACCTGCTGCCATGTGGCTCAAGGGTTTGCTGCCTTTCAGGTGTCATCAAAGTCACCCAGTTGGTTGAACCTTGCAACATGTGTGAGAGTGTTTTCTTTTGGGGGAGGAGTGTAGGTCTAGGAGACTGCAGGGAGCTAATTAGAAGCTATTCTCTAACTCGGGACCAAATGGAGCAATTATCTGGCCCAGTGAGTAGATAATTCCCTCCCATTCATCTCCCACTGTCAGGGTCCCACTACAGTCCCGGCCTGCACTGAAGACGGGGTGTTGCTGACATCATCTCTTTCTCCTAATGTCTCTTCCCTCATCTTTTCTCAGTCTCTTACAGATATTCAAATTTGCCATAGGTGCCGCACCCAATATAATAACTAAATTCCTCTAATATAATGATTCTAATGAATTCTTACACCTGCTGGAAGATGAATATGTTCTTGTTCATTTATTTGTTGTTTTGGAACGGTTTGTGAAAACTATATGCTAATGCTACAAGACCTCCACCCATGGTTCAAACATTCCACTGCAGCAAAGTTCATGCTGCTGACAGGAGTTACCATTTATTAGGCTGAGTGTTTCATTTGTGACCAGTACAAGGAAGGCATCTTTTCAACACCTTTTCTGTTCTCCACAACAGTGTGGAGAGAGCGGGACTAAAAGGTTTCATCCAAGCAGATTCTCAGAACATAATACATCTTCATGTGGTCTTCAGAGTCCAAGGGTAGACAGAAAGTGAAGGGGAATAAGTAAGCATTTGTTTAATATTAACTACTATAAACCGGTGTGTTTATGTGCAGACAACCATTGGAACTAACATGGTAATCAACAATCAACCTGTCAGTTTTGAATCTACCCCAATGGTTTTATTGTTTTCTTTATGTTTTTTAGAAATCTGGCTATATCAGCAGCCTGATTGAGATGGTGATTTAAAGGGTCTGGTACCTTGTCTTTAATGAATTTGAAGATAACTCTATAACAGGCCTCTGAAGTTGTGAGGACCTGCAAAAAATGTCCTCACTTTGCACACACACATGCACACACACAAAAAGCATTGCTGCTTCCCTGGCTCACTCTCTCCCTTTACCTCCTCACCCCCACCCACATCCTCATGATTGGATACCCTCTACAGGTATGTCATAACTCAAACTATTTTTTATCCATTTATTAAGATATATCCAATAACAGCTCTCAGTTAATGCTTACAAACACCTTGAACCCTGTAATATCAGGAAAAAGAGCTTTTTATGCATTAAATGTAGTTTGATTGTTTCTATGAGAGTTCACTGATGACTTCAATGTAATAATATATTTATGGACCAGATGAGTAGGATTTTTTAGAAAAGAAAACACAGAAGTAAGCCATGCATGACTTGATGCATCCAGTAACAAGTCTAGTATTTTTTTAAGCAGACATCATCACCCCAGGAGGGACTTTTTCCTTGAGCTGCACCACAGTAGCCGTTTAAATGAAGCTTCCAGAGCACAGATGAGCTCAGCTGCTCAGGCAATCACAGCTTTTTTTCATTTTCTTTTTCTGAATGTATTGCAATTTAGTGCATATATTAACGTGACAAAAATCCCGCTGCCTCGGGTCCAAAGTGTCACCAAAGCGGGCAAATAAATGAAGGAAATAGTGGTGGTTGTGTTGACACTGTTTGACTGCATTTATCTATTTATCCAACTGTATTTTGATTAGGTGATCAAATAGAATGCTGCAACAGTTAGTTCTGTCGCTAGGATGTATATTTTTACTGGCGCCATAAAGTCATTTAGGAAACTGTGAAACCCTTTTCACTTGCAAACAACATTTGAGTTGATTTCAAAACATTTAAGAATTATGTAAAGGAGTAATTATTCAGCTGCTTTCAGAGTCTCCGAGGAGCTGTACTCTACGGACACTATCATCTGGTATTGATTAAAACATTTTTATTTAAGTTTCACGAGAAGTTGTAGGTTTGCCTCTTTTTCTAACAAGTGTAGAAAATGGAAGCTGCTGTGTGCTCTGACAAAGCTAGCAATGTCGCTTCATTCCGCTATTTCCCAGTTTACTGGAATTCCCACCAAACCCCATGACGTAGCGTGGAATCAGGGTATTAATGAGGACTTAGGCCCAGCCTGTACCCCGCCTCTCATCTCGAGAGCGCCTGCAAAGGTGCCCGAGCAGATCAAATCCTAGCTTCATTTCTCCATATGAACTCATTTCCTTGAGGTGGTTGCCGAGTTCACGGCAATGTAACCTGAGGAGAGCGCAGACTGAGGGCCTCCAGGGGATGAAAGCATCCAAAAGCCTGAGAATTAACCCCTCAGGTCAACTGCATTATCCACATCTATTTATAGTTAAAGTTTAATTTTTACCGGGTGATAAAAGGCAAAAAGAAAAAAAATAACGGGATTATAGGGGTCACAGGGAGAGATTTGCAGTTAATTAAATCAATGGGAGAGATAGACAAAATCTGTGGCTTTTCATTTCAATATTCTGGCCACTTAGTGACATCTTAATTTGATTACATGTCTAAATTTCACAGTCAGGTTTTGTTTGTACACTCAGATTATGTCCCTATTTTGACCGGGGCTTTGAAAAATTTAGTTAATACTAATGTAGTAAAAAAGAGTATTCAATCCTGACTTTATAATAAACCAAACCCTTGTATTTGCTCTTAACTGATGTTGTTGATGAATTTTCTATTAACTGTTACAAAAGCTCTGCCAGAGAGGGAAAATAGGGACATTGGTGCAACCTTAGCCGATAATCTGGGGAATTCTCAGAAACGCCTTGAGCTATATTCTGGAAAAATAAACATCTCTGAAAATACTCATCTTCTTGAAGCCCCCATAGAGAGGAAGTGGAGCACCCTGCCAGCTTTATTCATCCAAATCTCAGAAGAGTTTAGTTAAATTTGGCTTTGCAGGACATTTATGTGATGCATGAACACAAAAAGCACGTATGATATTCAAGAACAATGAAAGCTGTTGCATCTCAAACAGGCTCCACCCTTCTGAAGATGTTCGTTGTTTGTACGAAGAACAAGCCTGATCGCCGATGGAGCCGTTTCAGAGTCAGGACTGGGACATAATGCTGGAAGCACACTCTCCAGTCGTTGCTGAAGCTGCACTTTCAAAAGGTGGAAATAAGTCTTTATAATCTGCAGAGGATGTGGGGTGCAGGTCATCACGTGCAGGTGAAGTAGACATCCATGCTGAAACTGTCAATGATCTCAAAATATATTGCATATTGAGTTAAAAAAAAAAACAACCTAAAAAAACAAATCACCAGCATTCAGAGTGAAACATAAAAAATGCTGCAAATGGGAAATATTGACATTTAATAACTTAATCATAACTATCTCTATCTAATAATTTGATCAAAAAGGACTAGTAACTTAAAGGCAAGCATTATATATCAAAAGATCATATAGTATATTCGTAAGATGTGTCAGTCAATCACGCTGTAGCAGGCACAATTTCATGAAGTGCAGTTGTTGAGCTTATTAGTCCCACCTGGATTCTGTCAGTGGCAGCTCACAGTTTGATAAATGGTGATTGGGTGGAGACTGAAGAGCAGGTGACACTTCAAAAGACAAGATAAATGATGATCCATTTGAGAATGCTAATAAGCGAGTGGTAATTACCATTTCTAAGTGGGAGCAGTAAGGACTACTCCTTTTATTCATACCCCATCTCTCACACCCTAGTTTACACCCCCCGATACCCCACCCGCACACACACACACACACACACACACACACACACACACACACACACACACACACACACACACACACACACACCTTCGCAGTAATGCTCACCCCTGCCCAGAGCACAAAGGGAGTCTGTGTGAGGTGTTCACCTACCCCCGTCACCCACCTCCCCACTCCCACCCTGGGCAGGCTCTCTCTCTCTCTCTCTCTCTCTCTCTCTCTCTCTCTCTCTCTCTCTCTCTCTCTCTCTCTCTCTCTCTCTCTCTCTCTCTCTCTCTCTCTCTCTCTGCTCCATTTACTGGATGATGGACTGAGTGGGACAAGTTCACACACCTTTCCTGTTCACATGACGGGGAGGCTCGGCGGCTCAGGGGCCACCTTGCATGTGCCACTGCTGCTGCCCCTCCCAACCCTTTGCACTACAATTTGTCCACTCATTTAGGGTCCAGACATGCATCTGTTGCCATAATAGCTGCTCTCAAATGCCCCCCAGCCGCCATTTCCTATTCGGAGACCAGGACAAAGTTTTGACGTAGCATCAATATCATACATCATGTGATGACATGCATTGTTGTGTGTTACACAAACTACTAGTTCTATAGCATCCTCTAAAATGTGCAATCTGTATTTTCCAGAGGCCACACGTGGCGTTTCTGAATCCTCCCCAAGCACATCAGGGGTGTGAAGCTGTGGCAGACTAAAGCAAATGGTACCACACTTCCTGTCTTCCCACATTTCAGCTGTCTCAGTTTCAAATCACCTGCCCATGAGAGAGCACAATTTGGCCACCCCACCCACTTGCCTTTCACCACAAAGACCCCGTGACCCCCTCCACCACATACACCCCCCCCCACACACACACACACACCGCCCTTGTTCATGTCCCTCACGAGCACGCTCCGCTTCAGCCCAGAGGAATTCATTTTCTAATTTTCCTTGACTGTGAAAACAATACACATGCCTTAACAATGTTGACATCTCTAATGCTTTAAAACACAGTAGTAATGGAGCTGTGATTGGTAGTAAGTGGATACGGGATTACCAAGACAAATATGGAGCTCCTTCACTGTACTGCAGTCTTCAAAGGCTCCTCTGACCACAGACAATGCTGAAATAAAATAGATAAGAAAAAAAAAAACTGTCTTTTTAAAGAAAAAACTGCAAAGTCAAACTGAAAATAAGAAATGGTTAAAATATTTTTCACATTTCATCAGGTGTTCTTTTCAGGTGTTACTTTATTCTTTACTCTCTTTTGGCAGTTATACACTAACTTTAGAGTAACACATTTAGACTTTATATGTAATTTATTTTTATTGCAATAAAGGTCAACACTTGCTTCACACTCACGCTTGAGCACACATTCAGTGCCACGCTAGACTACGTGTTGAAGTAGGTAATGTTTTTTTCGGGAATATTTGTCAATAGTAAAGCATGATCCCTGTAGTTGATACACATGGGCTGTAGAAGGGGAAAAAATATTGTCTTTTATTCATTGAGCATGCATTAATTTTAAAAATTCAAATATTTTTCTAGTATCTGTATCTGTGCTCTTTGTCAAACCACATCAGCCTATATTAATATTAGAAACAACAATACATGAGGGCTAACCTTTCCTATTTTGTGCTTGAACTACAGTTTGCTGGGGTGGACAGTCTCTCCCAAATTGATTTCTTTCCTTTGTCAATCTTCAGGAATTTAGTGTCAGTGTCTACTGGAACGAACACCCTCAGTTTAGGATGAACTCTGTAACAGGTCAGAAGAAGCTGGACTGAAAGCTTGACAGGAAATCTGAGGTGCAGGCCTTGTGGAACTCCAGTGGAAACTGAAAGATGAAAAGAATTTTCATCTTTCAAGAATTTTCAAGAGTAAAGTAACCCAGATTATACAAAGATGTAAATTACTATTTCAAGGTTACCTTTTGGCTTCCCATCACCAGTCATCTGGTGGCACTCATTAACCAGTTTGTCTCCTCTGTCTGTTATAAAGGCTAATTGTTAGCCAAGTTAACGGCAGCCACGTCTTCACTTCCTTTCTCGATTTATAGTAGCCTGCATTCTTTGCCATTCACACCAGTGCACCTGTCACATTCTGTATAATATTGAAATAGCGGCGTGGTGGTGATACTTTATTATGCACTTTGACAGCTTTATTGCTGTGTCATAGGATGCAATATATCAACATGAACATACATAAACTGTGTATCAGCTAAATATCTGAAAACATGGTGTCGGTCAAGTATAAAATGTGTGGCAGAAACATTCTAGTTTTAGTACCTCAAATAATTTTACTTCTTCACATTAAGCCACACTAAGTCATTGACAACAGGGGTGTGTTTGCACATGTCACACCTTTATGTCTTGTTTGTTTGTTTCAGAACATTCAACCGACCACTTCATTCACGCTTTACATTACTAAAACTGTAAAAATATAAAAATGGAATAATTAAAGTATTAACTACACTGAATTAGAGGAATAAGTTTCATTTATAAAATAATCACAAAGAAATATAAGTATTAAGATGGTTACCTTAGCTTCAGAATGTTAGGGTGTCCAGTCAGGGTGTCAAGCAGACCAGGAACTATTCCTACAGATGTGTGTTTTTAGCTTCTGACTAATGTACTGTGAGAATTCAGAGCATTAAAGTGTTACAAAAAAGTTTTAAAAGACTTTTAACGTTTGCCAAGTTAGAGCAAACAAATTTGTGAGTGAATGTCCATATTCATCTTTCTGTAAAAATTTTCCCCAAACACACAACGTTTTCTTCAAGGGTCAACTGTGACAAGTAAAAATAGGCCAAGAGTCATACGGGTATCTAGTAATGGAGTAATTTTGATCTATCTGCATGGGTATGTCACAAAACACTCAAGCACTTTCTCACTAGAGCAGACTTTAGTTTGACCCTTGAGAGATGACATCCCTCCCAAGTGCCTGATTTTCTTGACCTCATCATGTCCCCCACCATTTATGTGTTAACATAAAATCATCTGTTTCTGCCAAACCAGCCGCTGAGTGACTTGTGCTTGGCTCGCCTGCGAGGAAGGGAGTCCAACCCTGGAGTCAGGCTAGTTCTAGTTCAGTGGCTGCCACACACACACACACACACACACACACACACACACACACACACACACACACACACACACACACACACACACACACACACACAAAGACCCCCTTCAATCATTCCCAGGGTTCTTTTTTCTGTGCTACAAGTGTGGTGTCTACAGTTTCCCAGGCCCCTCCTAAAAAATGACACATTCTCAGACCAGATGCTTCAGACAGCCCGTACAAAGCTGTGATTTTTAGCAGGGCCATCATTTTTTTGGTAGAGGGCAGACTATTTATAACCAGCGCTGAAAGTTAAAATATCCATCCTGTCCCACACCAGCACTCCAGAGATTGTCAGATATTGCTGGGTTCCAGCCCAGGCAGGGGTTGTCTGGAGGGACCGATCCCATTTAAAGACAGACAGTGTCATTACTGGCTGTGCTGCATTTACTTTTTCTCACTGCACATCAGCAAGACCAAATGCTTTAGAGGCCCATTGATGAATGATTGAGAATGCTGTCAGGTTTGTCGAATGCCTTCATAAAAGCTCCTGACTGCTGTCTTGTTCCTTTGTTGACTGGCAACGTTTGCCAGTTGCATTCCAGGAAGCTGTACTTCCCATATGTTCTTACATGTTTTGATGGGGTCTCTGCCGTGTGGGCTGTCAAGAATGACATCAGGATAACAAGCCGGATTGAGGGCAGAATGAGGGCTGTCAAAGCTCTGCTGTACTCGATGAATTGAAGAAAAAAAAAAGCAGTTGGTCTGCACAAGGGACAAAAAAATGCTGTCTGCTCAACTGAGCAGGCCAGAAGTGTCGTACTCACTTATAAAATGATTTGAAAACAACATTGTTTTTTAGCATTCTGCACTTACTCTTTGCTTTTCCAAACACAACAATGCAGCACATCCATGTCTTTAGGTGTGAGATCAGAAAAAGTTTAATTATAATGGGTCTATCATCGGGTCCATGAGTAAATATCGCAAACATCCTGGTAATATTTTTTCTATCCCAAGTAATAAATGATGAATTTCATGGACACGTCAAGAAATTAGCTAGAGTTAAATTAAGAACCAAGGTTGATAAATGTTGTAATTTTTGGGATTCTCCACTCATAGATTTTATCTGAACCTCAACTGCCACCCTGTCTATCAAAACCCAACTAGATCAGCTGTCTGCACGTGCGTACTATCTGTCAGCTACACCTCATAAAGACACATAGATATGGTAAATGCCAAATGATTTCTGCATGTGCATCTTAGTGATAACGTCAGTGTGCTTTATCATTCCAAGGATGCTCTCTGCCAGACTGCTGCAAGAATTCCTCTCGCTATTCAGACTTCTGAAGGCGCCAGCCAACACTGCACTACAAATGACTTAGCTAAGGGGAGGAGAGGACTTTGCCTAAAAATATTTCATAAATAAGGGCAGGAATGAGTGCATTGGGGTCAGTGCAATTTTGTGAGACTCTTATAATGTCGGAGATTGCCCAAGGCCTGGAAAAATGGATGTGATTCATAAAAAAAGTTAACATTTTTGCATTTGTGTGTTGTCATGTTGGGGAAAGGGGGGTAAATGGAAAGAGCATGCCAACTTCTGTTGCTGCTTTTCTCTCTCCATCTCTTTGTTCCGTTGCTCTTTTCCCTCATCTCTCCATCTCTCCAGGGAAGAAAGGTCTCAGAGTTTCTCAGGAATGTTAACTTCTCTCTGCCTTGGTCCCCTGGGGCATGTTGGCAGGGGTCTTGACCCTTCTCCTCCTGTATCCCTGGAGCCTATCAACTAACTAAGTTAGCATGAGATAACTCTCTTTGCTCCAAATGCATCCTCTTCTCTTCCTCTCCCTTTTTGGTTCCCCTGGACTAATATGAGACAGGAGCTTCATTAAAAGCAGGAGAACCATCAATCACATTAGTGTTTTATCTCGGCCTTTGGCAAAGTCTGTCATTCCTGTCCTGCTCGTTCACACTATGTGCCCAGACGCTGTTGTAATCTCCTTTACTAATCAGTTTTTGGACAGATGTGCCAACCACACATCTGTTGGTAGTGATGGCGCAATTATCTTATTCACACAGTTTCCAATATGGAAGGATTTATTCATCAATGTCTGACGACTAAGGAATGTTCTGCACTGAAAGCTGAAGCCAACAGGACCCTTTCCACATGTCGCAGCAGTTGTTAATCATACCAACTGCTTACAGTGTGTCATACACACTGTAATTATTCCATAGATACTTTTCTGGGCTTGTTAACATTGCAGGAACCAGAAATAATTTAAGCAAAAGAACCATTTTTCCGAGCCTCGGGTCTAAACTGGTACATGATTTACTACCTGTGATATAAATGCGCGTTTGATGGCAGAATGCCACGCAAAACTCTGGCATCTGCTGTTATTGAAAGCTATAAAAATTCATACTAAAACAGTTCAAACTGACTCATGAAAATCGAAAGAGGGCAGAGAGATAAGTGGGGCAATAGAAGAGTCCATGCAGTTCTAAACATATGTGGTCTAAGGGAAGGCTTTGGTCAAGTACACAGTTACAGACAAAACCTGTTCTAGAGACTTTTGCCTTTCTTGATGGGATTCTACAACATCACTGTATACATAAACAGGCTAAGTTCAGGAGCATTACATGCTTATATAGCCATCATCAATGGTGCTATTGCGACCTGCCCAACATAAAATAGGTCTTGAGGGAAGGCCCCTGCTTCCTATAACTGTGTACCTGTGACTGCTCACTATGAAGGAAACTTCAGTACATATATCTACAGGAACAATGTTAAAGAAATCATTAAAGTGATATATCGTGCCTTATTAGTACCAGTGTGGACATGTCATTTTTTCCTGAAAGGAAAGCAGCATGTTAGTCCACCTTTCATATTATTCAGATAATATTTAGGGCCCCGTGACCTGAAGATGACTGATCTTCTGACAACTGAGTCTCCTGCTTGTTGAGTATTTTCTCAAGCCTTCCTTATTTCCGTGTAAGGTCGCTAACCCTGCAATTTTCTCCCACACAGCGCTCAGTGTTGCTCTCGCACTGGTCCACCTCTTGTTCTCTTCACCCCTCATTTTGCCTGAGGTGCAGAGTGAACTTAGGGACACACGTCGTCCCGCAGTAGGAGAACTTGGAACTGGGAGGAAATGGGCTTTTTCCCAAGGTTGGGACATGCACTGCCTGAGAAACATAAGGATTGACTTAAAATAGGAAACATGTCTTTTTGAAGCGCTATATAAGACCTGGTTAAAAGTTGTGTCATTGCAGAAATCATAAAATAATTTATTTAGAATGCATCTATGAAATGCTAATATGATATGATAATTCTTGGATATGATAGTTTTCTTTTTGTGTTTTATAGTATATTATAGATAGTTTTCTTTTTGTGTTTTAAATAGAATGATGTTGATGTGTAATTACAAAATGCGGGAATATATTTTTATTCATCCTCTTCATTCATGAACTGAATCACAAAGGAAATACAAACACGTGTACCTTATTTAAATCCACCCATATTCCTCTCTCCGACTTGAGCTACTTATTGTTGGATTTTACCGCTGACTGCGGCCACTGCCAAGTTGTAGCATGAGAGCCCTGAAGGTATTTGAAGTCAGCCATTTAAATTTGTGCCGGATTGTTGTTTGTCTAGCTTAAATGTTACCCTGAAATTTTCATGAAGAAATGAAGCCATGGTGGTTAACTTTGAGCGAGCTGCATCAGGCCTTTCCATCATGCACCATCACTGAACCATCACCATCACATATTGTTCATTAAGGCAAATTGCAATAGTTTGTTCCTACTGAACTGAATACTCTGTTTCAACAGCTGTTCTCTGATGGGCAGTAACATTTGAGCTTAAACCTCTGAGTCTGCTGATCTCTTTGAATCCCAGCATTTCCCTGCATTTAAAATTTTCTTAAAGAAGGAAAAAATAATGAATTTAAATTTCTGTATCTTAAGCACAAACTGCAACATTATTGACATCTTAAATGAGCGGATGAGTTTGGCTGCTCTGTGTGGTTGCATGGAAAGCCCTCGTGAGAGTGCTTTACAGGTGAAGAATCTTTACATTAACGGCCGGGGAGTCATCCACAGCTCAGCTTGAGTTACACACCAGTCACCTTTGACCTCAGACTCACAGGGCTAAATGCACAAGTGCCAGGGTGGATAATTGTCTGGTAAAGATAATGAGCTGCTGATTGAGATCGTGGCTTTCCTAAACACAGAAATTGTGTCTTGTATGAACAATGTGTACACCAATAGCCTTCCCAAAGGAACTGAGATGAATTTAAGTGGTTCGATCGACAACAATGTAAACACGGGTGTCAATCACAACACACATTTACATTCTTTCACTTGAAACTTCTCAAACAAGATGAAGGACACACATGAGTGGAAAACACAGACAATTATCTCTAAACCATTTGTAATAAATCATTTTGTGAAAAAAGCGTTACTTTGGCAGACTGGTGGGAGAAATTGGAGATTTAGAGGAGCCAGTGTGAATATACAGAGAGCATTAATGCAAATATGTCACAGAGAAATACTTTGTCTGGATTTTATTATTCCTAATTTTACCTCCCTTTCCCCCAATAATGGCTATAATAGCTGCTGAAGTACTACTTATTTGACTGTAAAGCTGTTCATGAAAAGACCTTTATTGGTTCATTTAATTTGCTTAAATGCACAGGATTTAAACTGCACACTCATGTTTGGAAAAATCTGGTTTATGCTGTCACAGATTCAGCCACATCCTATATGGTTCTGATGAAACTGTTCCCCTCAGCAGCTCCCATCCATCCTCATCACACAATCAATGCAGAGAGATGTCAGATAGCTAGCCTCAAACAGCATAACTGTAAAAAAAAAAAAAAAAAAGGCAATGACTTTGATTAGGACTGATGTACAGCAGGAAAAGAAGCAGGACAAAGCAGAATTCAGCCTGGTTGGGATGCCGCGTGAGAGCCTAAGTGAGGAAAGTAGAGTAGGGTGGTTACAGTCATGTTTGGAGACTTTGATGTTAACAAGATGAATATCTGACATGTTTATACTTCCATTTGGTGCCCAATTATCAAATTTCAAATGATGGTAAGACACAGAGTCTGGCAGAAATACTCACCTTGGTCAGAAAAAATAAGATTACACTTTAATACAGTTCTTCATTGAGTACAGATGGACCCGTCTTTGAAGATTTATGGATGCTAATTTGCACCAATCTTGTATCACATTAGTGTTGCGTTTCCAAAACAGGTGGACTCCATTGATACAGTGTTCAGCCTGTTACAAATCTTAACCTGGTGTTTGTAAACAGGCTCCTCCCTCTGTTGGACGAACTCACCCACCAACAAGTTACAAGGATCAAAATCCCATTGATTCTTCTCCAGTATGAAGCTTGCTGCTCAATTCGTTTCTGCAGAAGTCATACCGAGCTGTATAGAGTAGATAAAAGATGATAGGAAGTTGTTTCCAAGGTAAATTCAGTCTATTTACAAAATAAATCAACCTTGCAAATTACAATGCCAACTCACACTTCATAATTCCATGAAAATAATGCTGTGATTCCAGAAAATAAAAAAAACTTACTCCTAGTAAAAACAGAATTTGAATTGAAACGTGAGTCTACACTTTACATCCTGTGTATGTCCTAGTGCCTCAAACCAATTTTGTTCAAAAGAAAATCAAAACCCAAGCTCTTCTTTTATTCCTATCTCCTCGTGCAAAACCGCAAAGTTCAGCCATTTTCTTCCCGCTCTAAGCTAGTGGAAATTGGCCGTACGCAATTCTTTTCACCTTCACCAACCAAACTTGTGCCCATAAACTCTCTGTTAATGTATTTTTGTCACATATTTAAAAAAGTCCTAAGAGTATTTATAGAGCTTCCACGGTGAGAAGGGGAGAAAGAGCACTAAGCTGAGTTGCACTGCCGCTACCCTCTGTCCTGGGAGAATAGAAACATCTTGTTTTCATTACTGGGGTTTTCAGGGGTTGGGGGGTGGGGGCAGAGGGAATAAGAAAATGAGTGGAGGTAGCCGTTTAACAGGGTGTTTTTGTCTGAATGTTTCTGTGTAGAGACATGTGCATTAAATGTATTGTGCATGTGTGTGTGTGTGTGTGTGTGTGTGTGTATGTGTGTGTGTGTGTGTGTGTATGTGTTTTTAAAAGTGTCCACGGCACAACTACCACCAGTCCTGTAGGGAGATGGTTTAGGGTCAGTATGGACAAAGACAAGCCAATAAAGAGCTGATGACATCCAGATGACAAACATCTCCAGCAGTTCAGAGCTATCTGTCGTCAAAGAACCCGGGGGAACTGACATGACATTAATAACCGTCCAGTCGGGTTTCTGCGTCAGATCAGCAAGTTGCGTGATCGCCGTGGTAATGTGGTCGGCAAATTTGTGACTAGAACTTCCTCCAAACCGCAACAGTGTGCACATGCATGTACTGTATTCTAGACCGTTCTGCTGGCAGACACAGTGTCTGCACAGCTGAAAAGGCTGATGCAGTCCAGCTTTGGACGAAATCACACTCGGACTCAACTTTCTGATGAGAATCCTGTCCAATGCACATGCCTTTTCATCATGTAATGCCATTTTATTTGACTTCAGGATAATGTATGGTATGTAATGTACTGTGTATTTCATGTTTGTTATTGTGTAATGCAGCAAGAGAAGAGAAAGGAAGAGAAGAGAAGAGAAGAGAAGAGAAGAGAAGAGAAGAGAAGAGAAGAGAAGAGAAGAGAAGAGAAGAGAAGAGAAGAGAAGAGAAGAGAAGAGAAGAGAAGCAATCACATCCTACCTGAAACACCCTGTTGTTATCAACAACATGAGAGATTACACCATTTCCTCTCCTACCCATGGGCTTGGCTTTATCGCTTCACACGTGTGTTGATAAAGGGCAGTATCTATGTATGCAGCAGGAGCTGTGAGAAATACAAATTTCACCTTCTTCCTGAAAATGTTTATCCTCTGTCCTTATCACACTCACCTCACTCGCTGTCGCACCACAATATTGTCTGTACCTCCACATCCGTGTCATCATAACACAGATCGATGAACACAGAGTTCGGTGGTTTGTTTGTCAGGAGTGGGTCTCTCAGGATGGTGCTGTTTTTGACCATTGCACATCTGTACCAAACAGGTTTTAAAACTGAGAGAAAGGACCTCCAACTAGTGTTGACCCTATCCACAGTTGGCAGGTTATTCCGCTTAGATGTAAACTGGTTATGAAGGCAGCACGCATGTTGTCTCCGTCCTCCAAAGACTCTTTGAACACAGCGGCAACACATGTTGTGGAAGTGTCGGAAACAGGTGCTCCCTGGCTCAGGCAGTGCTCTCCTTTTGATATCCTTTATAAGAAACAGACGGTAAGTGCCGGGCGTGTTCATAAACACAGCAAGTGAAAGTCTGTGGAGACCACTGCACGTCAGCTCCCCTGTGCTAAGAGATGGAGAAGGATGGAGTGTTTAAACACATTTATGATGACAGAGGAGACAGAGAAAAAGTTGATATAATCCACAGATACATTAGAGAATTGTATGTATGGTTTGTATCCACGTATTCATGATTTCAAATACTATTTAAATTTGTCTGTTTAAATTAGAGACTGATCTGAGAAAATTTCTATTTCAGGAACAAGGGTTGTTGTTGTAATTTTAGCAAAAATTAAAAGAAATATAACCAAAGTCAACCTGATGGGAGGGCTATGGCTATAACTGCATAACTGCTTAGAGAACAAACAGGCCTTCATCATTTTCACTACCGTTCTGACATTGTTGCCTGTTTTCTGACTTCCTGCCTCCTGACTGTCGCTTAGAAGCCATGCTAAACACTCTCATCTGTGCAGATCTGTGCACGTCAGGACATTTCTCTTCCATGGAGAAACATCAAGGCTGAACGTGTCACTCCAACATGCCCCCCCGGGAGAGGCAGGGGCCAGAAGTGCAGACACGCTCGACCTCCAGCAGAACGACGCTGGCACAATAAAAATAAATCGCTTGTGATGATGTGTTAATCCGCTCTGACAAAGCACCTCGCCTCTGAATTAAGATGTCATTTTTTATCACTAAAGCGACACCTGTTTATAATAGAGGGCCTGGAATGACTTACGTGCCTGTTATTCTTGCCTGTGAGCGGGGAAGGTAAGGGGGAACGTGGTGTGGGACGTGTAGCCTTGTGTTTCAGCGTCATTAGAGTATGGCTGAAATAGCCTCACAAGGGAGTGCTATGAATTTTTACTGTAGAAATGAATTATTTTAGACAGTTACACTGGGATCACATTAAATGTGCTGATACCTCATTTCTGCATGTTCCCTAAATTCCCAGTCTTCCATCTGTCATAATAAAACCTATCAACCCCTGACCTAAAATTGTATGCAGGTGAAAAGTCCATCCACTGATTGTACACACCTTACTTCATTTACGATGGGCTGACCAACTCTTAAAACGGCAGTCTCTAACTTGCAGATGAGGACCACTGCCACCAACGTCACCGCTCAGGATCGACTTCCTGTGTAGCCGAAAGCTTTCGCTCTGCTGCTGTCAGACTAATCTAGTGAGGGAGTTGGAGCACGCGGCCCAGATGTGGGCCGGGGTGTCCACCCTCGGAGGGTAATCAGATTGATTAGGGGCAGTAATCTGGTGGGTTGGCACTCGACTCTGGCCTTCATGAGGCTGAGCAGTGAGAACTCACAAGATGGCTGAATATAACACAGTCCAGAGCAGTACAGGCCAGCTCGCTCCTCTGGAACACTGACATGTGAACGTTTGGGTTCTGACTACAGAATTGTGTCTGTTTTAAATCAAAACCACACTCTGAAAAAAGACAGAGTTGCATTGGATATTCTTGTACTGGTCCTAAGTGTATTATTTTAATCCTCGTTTTTGATGTAATATTGAATTTTTTCCCTCCAGCTTAACTTCCTTCCATCGGATGAAACTACCCTAAATGTCGATATCAAAGCAGCCAGCATAGACGAGCAGAGCGGGGCTTATAAACAGGCACAGCAACAGGAGGTCTCATGCAGCTCCGGCCTGAATTTCAGGCTTTGAATTTGGCCCACTAAAATGATCTGAGAGGGATGTGGGAACCGCGATAGTGCGGCTGACCAGCTCGCCCGATGATCAGAAAAGGAAATGCTGCTTTCAATGACCTTACTGTTACTCCTAGCATCGCCACATAAGCCTCCTCTTTCTGATACTCGCCTGGGTCTGAAACATCCACTTCAGTTCCATCTCAGGAAGTAGCCTTTCTGTCATTTCCTGTCTGCGCAAGAACCGTCGCCTGTTTAAATTATGGCCCAGTGCCTCTAGAGTTCCCCTACGCACAGCTATTCAGCCTGTTGTCTCTCTCCATCCCTGCTGACTGCAGCTGCCGCCCTGTGCCATGTTTTTCTGGGGAGGCCACAGATGTTATGAAGCTAGATTGCTGATTGATGTGCTGCAAGCTGTAGTGAATTGCTAATAGAGAACAAATACAATGTTTATTTTTTAAATCGTAAATTACTTCAGGATTTAAAGGAATGGCTTGAGTGTTTACTTTCAATTAACCTGCCAAGTTAGTGGGAGAGATTGATGTGTGCCACACATTTGCACAGTAAATATAAAACTGTAGCCAGCTGCTAATTAGCTCAGCACAGAATAAAAAACTGGAAACCACAGCCTAGTATGTCTAAAAGGAAAAGATGACAGGGACAGTGGTTGCATGTAGATATTTATTTTCTAGCAGTAGCCAGGCAACCCGCAGATATTTTTATTATTTATTACTGAATGATAGAGCATTCAAAATTGTAGGTCATGAAGAGAGAGCCAGGTTGTCCTTTTTCAACCACCATAGATCTTTTAAAATGAGTGAGTGCCATCTATCTTGTCATGTAGCGCTACTATACTTTATGATGATTAATTTCTAATAGAATATTATCCTGTCTTGTTTGTTTGTAGGTTTTCATTGCACTTTGATATTTTATGTTGCATAATGTCAACCTTTTGGCTTTAGCTTAAAGTTCTGGTCTGCATGTTTTCCCTGTGGCATTTCTGTATTTTATTTTGTTGTGTTTCCTGTTTTATTTTGGTAGTTGGATTACTTGGTTGTGTGTGTGTGTTGTTAGTGTTACCTTTGTCTAAGTAGTTGATGATTTTCACATGTGTCTGATTACCTTCCTGCCCTTGTGCCTATTTAAGCCTCTCCCTTTTTCTTTTCTCCCCTACGTTGTATTTGTTACTCTTATGTCCAAGATGTCACTTGTTTTAGGTACTTGTTTGACTGATGTGTATTTTTGACTTCTTGGGTTTTTGCCTGCTCTCCTGTGTATGACCTGTTGCTTCCACCCAGAATGCTTATTTCTTGGATTTTTTTGTTACCTTCATTTTGCCTTCCTTTTTGTCTTCTTCGCATTCCTGTACACGATACATGTCTGGGTTTTCCCAAGGTGCTTCAGTCTCCTGTCACTGTCTGCAAACCTGCACAATGGTTGACTGAGACTTTAAATTGCTATAGGAGTGAGTTTGTGAGCGGAAGATGCACGTGTCCCATTATGGACTGGTGACCTGTCCATTGTGTATTCTGGGCTTGGGGGTCTTTCTGTAGGGAGTTTACATGTTTTTGTGTCTTTGAGAGTTTTATTTGGGTACTGCACTATGTTTGTTGTTAGTTAATTGAAGACTGTAAATTGTCCTAAGTGTAAGGGAATTGTGTCTGTCTGCACAAGGCTGAAGTTCTGAAGGTCATATGCATTTGGCCTCACAATTTACTTATAAAACCGTAGCAGAAGTCTCCTTGAACTGACCCCATCCATTGCACCTTTTCCTGAGATCAACATTGAAATGTCATTAGTAGGAGCCTTTTGTTCGGCCATTGTCTCCATCTCTTAGCAAGTGAAACCTCCAAAGAAGCAGCACCACACTACATAAGGAGTCATATGCAGACTAATTAACGTCACAGCAATAAAAAGCTACATTTTAGAAAGTGTGAAGAGATACTGGTGAAAACCCAACAGGCCCATTACCTTCAAGTATGAACCTCCGTGTTTCTGTTTCACTACAGACACACTTCAGCCTGAATCAGAAGGACATTGTTACTTTCATGAGGAATGATGTGACTTTTAATGAAAGTACAAGAGTTCCTCAAGTCTAGACTATGTGGTTAAAATCCCAGGCAGGCAGTTAAAAATGAATTTATTGTGCTTGTTTGCATTTTAATGAAAGTTCCAGAGAAATTGGGGATTTGCAGAGCACGAGCCCATTTCTCTCCTTTTCTGCGTATGCATAAATGTGGAGTAAAATGCATTCAGGTTTTTACGTCTCCCTCATTGCTTCGGCTGAGCAGCGTGGGGAGGGTGTTCTACATCATTACCTTACTCATACAGTCTCTGCAGTAATCCCAAATGCATAAATGAATGAGGCCTTTTCTGCTGAATAACAATCAGTTTAGAATCATAACCTCCACAGAGCCTCTTCTAACCCATAAAAAGAGTAACAAGAGTACAACTTACCCTTAAGTCTGGTGATTATGGCCAATCATGTGTTTCTCTCGACCACTTCTAGTATCAAAACGTTCCACGGAACAGTGGAGGAATTATGGGTAAACAGGAGTATGGCTGAGGGCAGGCTGGGAACCACAGGTTCTATCAGGGTCCACACTGGTCAAACTACCTACTGCTTTTGGCTCTTGTCAGGCTCCAGTGACTGAACCACATCTATGTTAATTAAGTTTCATCATCTGGTAGGAGATGGATTGAAATACATCTCTTCTCAAAATGTTTTAGTAAATCACTCTTCTTCTCATCTGACAGCTAGGCCCTGAAGGAAATGTAATTCCTACATGGATTATATCAATTTGCAGCAGATTTATTCATGTGCACCAAAGAAATACGAAAATCTCCCTCCATTGAAGGTACCGTGCTCAGAATAAATAATAAAGCAAATCAGAGACAAAAACTTAAAATTACATTTCTAATCTAAGAAGACTTGACCTATTTTTCATTGTTACTTTAGAATTAGCTTTTTAAACTGTTTATTCAGGAATACATATGTTTCAAAAGTTGAATTCAAAATAAAATATGGAAATACTTTTTTATAATCATAACTATAAATGTTTCTGTATGTAATATTCACAGTATCAGAGAGAGTTGATAATAGTCAAAGGGGATTATACTGCATATTGTGTAAAAAGGTGCACAGATGAATGACTAACCATAAATATCATATTATTCAGCAAAGCCTCCACAGTGTGTATCCACAAAGACTTAGTATTGCAGATCTTTCGACCACAGAGAACAGTTGGTCTGACATGGTGGCCAATAAAATCAAATATACAACAACCCCTGTTGAGCTTCATGGTCACATTTGACATTAATCACTCACATCAAGGGTCAGCAGTGCGATTTCAGTCTGCAGGACTCCTCTGATCGTTCCCTCGCACTCCTCGGCAAAACAGACCTCCATACATCACTGCGTCTCTGGGAGGGCTCTTACTGGACACGAGAGCGTTGCTGCCAGAACGAAAAAAAAATATCTTCAAGCTGTAATACCACTGGCGGTCTCTTTAACGGTGTTCCACAGTCTACGAGCGGTAAAGGGGCAAAACCTGCAAGTGGGCTCTTTTTCTGGAAAAAGGGAGAAAATTATGTTGACTTTGGAGTCTCAATTGTTTCTCTTCATCACACGAGTGAGGGGTCCAGTGATTTTTATTGGGCGTATGGCTGACAGTTTGATTTTGACAGTGCACTTTTGACTTTGATGTTAACTTCTGCAATTTGCCTGCAAAAAAGGTTGTGACACGTCGGGGTGGCATGTGCGGTATGTGCTGCAATTCCAGCATGGTGCCAAACTCTGAGCCCCAAGAGCCTGCTTGAACTGAGGGATAGACTCAAAAAAAATATCAATCCTGAAGCTCCCAAATCCAGACCCACGCTGTGAAGTGTTCACACCCCGTCGTGTCTTCCACTCCCTTCTTTGACCTTTTACTTATGTGGTCCATGAACAACTTTCTGAATCCTCTCAGTGATTTAAGAAACATTAACGTTATTTTTCCTGCCATCAAGCTCTGGGGTCATGTCCCACAGAGAACAAGGGGGGTGGGGGGGTGGGGGGGGTTCCCGTCTTCTAGAGTACAGCAACAAAGCGGCTACATATGAGAGTAAACATAACATTTGAAGTAACATTGCTAAATCAACTTTGTCATATTGTAGCAATTGCTCTTGTCCACGGTATCAAAGAAAAAAAAAACAAAAAACAGGCAGTCGATAATTTCTATATATGATTATTCAAATTTGACGTGGTATGCACTGGTGCAAAAATTCTGTTTTTCTTCTCTTGTGCATGTGGAAGACCATTTGGAAGCAATTTTTCTCTGTTAATATGAGTCTTATTTTAATTGTGGTAATTATAGGTTAAACTGTTCGACCACTCCAAAAGTGCTCACTCAAAAGTTTTAGACAACATGACAACTTGACTCTTTCTGTCCGTGCCTCCGTGGAAGGAAATAGTTCAAATAATAGGACTTAAAATAGGACTTTTTCATGTGCAGAACCTTATTGCAGTGCAGATTTATTTAACTGAAACCGGTAGAACTTGTACATTTGTCTGTCAATGTGCGACATCATTATATGCTGGGTAAAAAATAAATAAATAAATCCATTTTTTTTCTTTGTAAGTCAAGATCTTTACAGAGTAATATTTAAATCTGTACAGAAAAGAGAGTTGTTTCGTATTTAAATTCCATGTGAAAGATCTTTCTGAAATTTGGTGGGGAATAGGGATCATCTTATTATATGAATAGGGTCTTCTTTATTTGTCCTTGCTACCAGAGAGCTTTTTGAAATTGGAGCAAATACTATATCAGCCTGAAACAGTCCTGAAAACTCACGGGGCTGTTTAAACTAGGATTTTCCAGAGGATAGTTATGTAAACTGGATTGGGGTTGTTTTTTTCAGTGAGAAAGTGAAAGTGGTAATTGTCCACATTCCAACAATTTTCAACACATAAACTATGGAACTGTCAACCCAGCTGCTAGCAATTTGGGTAGCAGATAATAATCACGCTACATGCAAAGCAGTGTTCTTCTGTCAGGCATTCAGCCTTGCCATGCTTAAAGGGATCTGAGACATTTAAAGGAATGGTTGGTTAAGTTTCAATAACCTTGGACAACAGGAAAATATAGCAATCTTATTCTTTGGGAAATGCAGATCATTTATCAAGAAGAAATAAAGCAATGCATAAGCAGTCTATAATCTAGTTATTATTTGGTGCACATATTGTCAATGTTAAACCCACCAGGTCAATCTTTAACCAACATATGTTCTTTTAAGCACATTTTTTCCTATCAGTACTTGCAGGTACAGTAGCGAGCTATTTAACACTGAGAGACACATTTACAAAACCCAAGAGTAAACAGAATAATAGCAGCAGCACGTTTAACAGCCAAGCTCTCAAAAGAAGCTATGACAAAAATCTCAATGTCTTTACCACATGCAGACACAGGCAGCAACTGCAACGTCCTCGTGCATGATTTATGTCCCATTCTCAGTCTCGCCACATGCTCCTTGGTCACCTCGTGAACAACTGGCCGAGATCTTTGATTGGTTGTCAGGAGGGTTTCATAAACTGTGTTTTATGTCGTTCTATTCTTGCTTGAATGATCTTGTTTCACTTTGGGTCATGTGGCTCCTTCGCCAGTGCCCTCAGAAACAAGCCTGTGGCAAGGAAGGAAACTGTAATATTTGTTCAGAATAAGAAACCTGGAATAATATTGATGGAGTGACGACATGGAGAGTCAAACGTCTGACAGTAACTTCTTGTAACATTTGGTCATAAAGTTACAGTGAACACCGTAATTCGCCTTGTCTGTGCGGGCTGACGAGTGTTTGTCCCCTAGCAGGCAGAGAGAAAGAGAGAGAGAGGCATCAGGGGAATAATTGATCTAGATCTATCCTTCGCTGTTCTCCAGCGCTGCCCCGACAGGTGTTGCTTCTGTTGGAGAGGTTAAGTGATCTGTGTCTTCAGATTTCTTCCCACATTGAATGATAGATAACAGGAAAAGAGTCTTTTATGGCCTCCCATCGGCAAGCTGAGACATAGTTAGGAATATTTTAAATGTAAACATTTCATATTATTTTTGTTAGTTGATTTGGTCAAGTTGGATAGACTATGTTTCTTGTAAAAAAAAAACACCCAAAAAACAATACAAGCATTTTTACCATCGATTCAAAGCACTCGTGCTTGAAATGAAAGTGAAAACTTAAAAATAACACCTAAACTACAAATAAATTTGACTCGCCAAATGACAATACATACAATATACAGGTACTGTAAATACTGTTGATATAAGCACAAGCGTTCCACTGTGACTCTGCCCCTTCAGATGTCAATGGAGGTGTGTTATTACTGTATATCAGTGGTGAGCTGTCTAGAAATTTCTGGCTGTTTCTGTAAGCTTGACCTATAATAAACACGTCTGCCTTTAGAATGCCTGACACATCAATATGACCAGAGAAATCATTGTTTAAAGTGTAAAGCACAGTATATTCTATGGAATGTTCTAAACTGAGCAGAGGGATTGAACATGGAGACAGTTGTGATACAGTGAGGGTGCTGGAGGGTTATGTGCAGATGAGGTTGCAGGCTGGGTAAAGGGAGGTCAGACACACATGCTTTGTGTCCCCCAGGGAGTCATGCAGAACGAGACAGGAGCGGTGCAGCTCCTGGGCGCCACGCAGATGAGCTTATGAAACGTTATGCTGTCCTCCTCGATCGGTTTGCAGCGTGGAGAGTGTGAGGAGAGTGCATCCCGGCTATCAATCACCCAAGCTGGAGCTGGGAGCCTGTGCTCCCAGATCAGCAATTGGGAGGGGAACATGGGGCCAAGGCTACATTAAAGGCATTGGGTGTCCCCCCTCAGCATGAGAGGGCTAGGATGAAGTCAAAGGAGAGCGACTGAGGGGATAACAACCAGGAGGTGTGGTGCTGGGTAACCTGAGAGGTGTAGATGAACACGGAGACAAAGTGAGGAGTCCAGACAGGGGCAGCGGAGGGACACTTCTCTAAGAGAGCCCATGAAACCTGAAGACGCATGCAAAGACAGAACACTGACATTGTCAGATCCCCGGATTACAGCCCAGACGTCAGTCCGTGAACTTATCACCTTTGGGTCATGTGCTGTATAACTTGGACGACAGGGCTTTCTCGAGTTTGTCAGCGCTTGTGCCGAGTCAGGCGTCACTCAGGGCCTCATTATGCGTTCTGGGCAGCAGTGCGAACACATGGCAACTGCTGCAGATCCAGGCTGAAAAGGTCTGCCAGCACACAGGCTCATGCTCAGGGTATCTGGTGTTGACAGATGGGCAGCAGACACACCAGGTACCAGTCAGGGTCCATCAAGAGGCAGCTCTGGAAAATCATTCACATACAAACTTTACAATGTGTGAACTCTCAGATTCTTCACTGACTGGAATTTTCTTTAATCACACTTGTGTCACAGGAACAAATTACAAATGACAATTGAATTACACGACTAATAATTACAAAAATAAATAAATAAATAACCTAATTGAATTAATTTCAAAAAAAAGGTCATTTTAAATATTGTGTATAAATACACATGAATACAGTAATTCACTTGTACTATTATCGCCATTACTAATCCTAGTGAGCAGGAAGGTTCTGGGTTCAGCTCTGAGTAACTCTATATGGAGTTTGCATGTTCTCCTCTTTCCTGTGTGGGTTTTCTCCAGGTAATTCTGGTTTCCTCCCACTGACCAAAAACACTGAATGTGCACATTTGGAGACTCTAAATTCCCCCAGGTGTGAATGATGCATGTGTCCTGTGAAGGACTGGTGAAGGAAACTTCCCGACTCAGTTGCATGACTACAACATAACCAAATAAAGAAACAAAAAAGATTTAGTAATTAAGTAACTCTGATAAATAACAATTACATAAAAACAAAGATTTCATGTCAAACGGCCCTTTGTTAACCAGTACAGGGCTGACACTTTAAAAGGAGCACCTGTAATGCATAAATATGTAACAAACTCCTGGACCATGGAACTCCTGGTATGTTACATTTCTAATAAGCATCACCAAACAGAGGGGTTGGAGGGGCTGTAGGTGAAAAAGAATGGCTACTGTATGGGGATGTAATGAAAGCCAGCTGTGGACTGGCCATAGGCTCTGTGTTGTCAGCAGCCTGGAGTTTTCCTTTATGAATGACATACAGAACAATGACTTTGAATAACAATTTTACTAATATTGCCTTTGCATTTTTTGGTGATTTTGAAAGCTAATTATATGAAGTACAACTCCAGTCAGATTCATGTTATCCTGAGGTTCCAAACTAACAGTTTTGGTGGATTTGCTCCAAAAATCAGCAGGTCAGACATGGCCGCATTGTAATTCTGGATAATGAGGTGGAATTTAACAGTTCTAAATCTGTCTTATAAGAATTTCACTGTCCTCTGCTTAATCATTTAAGCAGGGAAAGGCTGAACTAAACCATGCCGTTATGCATTTGCAGTGCCCCATGCAAACACATGAAACTGTGCATAGAAAAAGAGGTGTGAAAAAAAAAAAGAAACTGTTCTGTCCAAACAATCACTGTAAACACTACATCATTTTTATTACCAGTACTAAATTAGAGACTGTGCTGCGGAGGAGACCTACAATACTCCTGAGAAGCTTCCAGAAGGACTCCGCCCGGTTGGACACAGCATTGCACATTTTGAGCATGTAATAGGAGGTGTGGGAATTCAAAAGACAGAAATCTTTTCTCTCATCACTTTTAATTGTTTTGAATTTTCTGTTAGCACCCAAAACATTTTCTCTCCTTAGTTTTCACAAAAGTTAGCACATTTTATGTTACAATATTAAAATGTGAACATCAGGAAAAGATTGAATTGGTCACTCCTTGACTTTTCTTTCTTGGACCCCAACATCTCTGCTCAGCATCCACAGCTGTAGACTTCCATGGACCCCCTTCTCTCTGTGTGGGCCAGGGCCGCGCCCAGGACCCGGGTGACTGGGGACCTAGTAGTAAACTCATGCACATGCCCTTGCAGCACTTTGCTTGTTGCACTCCTGCATGTCCATTGGCCCCTGCTTTTCTAATTACCACGGTGAGCACATGCACTATACTTTAGCCACAATTTGCTGATAAGTTGCTTTTCTACAGCACAGTCCACTACCAGTCATTAGGAACATGATCTCATACTCAATGCCAACTGTGATGCCTGTGAAAACACTACAGTAACTGCAGGATATTTTGCCTTGATTGCCTTAATGTTACTCTTCAAGTCAGATCTATTGTGGTTTATATTGCTATTTATCTAAACTGTCTTCATTTGACCGGTTTTACCACTTGCATATTTGGTAGGAAAAGAAAAAGAACTACATGAAAGGAATGGGTTAAGTGCATATAATATAATATAATATAATATAATATAATATAATATAATATAATATAATATAATATAATATAATATAATATAATATAATATAATATAATATAATATAATATAATAGTTAAAAATGGTTACAAGTTGATAAAAAATTTGTTTAAAGATTGGCTGAGCTCAAAATATTGCCAAAAGGGACCATGAATAGACCTCTGAGACTCCCCAGAAAGACATGACTTAGCACTATTGCTGGGGACAGGGACTCATATGTGTATGTTTTGAAATCTGATAGCCCACAACCACAGAATAATGAGTGCTTTTGCTTAAAAAGCAAATTTCAGGACAGTTCCACTTTGTGTTATGTGAATCAAGTGTTCAGTGCTACTCATTGTAAATTACATCTACACATTTCAATCCAATTGCAAGCATTTGAGTCATCAGAAAAACAGATACAAGAGTTCAGTGACTAAAACCAGAACTTAATTCTGCAAGCAAAGACATATACTACAATTGGAGTCAGAATTATTTTAAAACAAGAGATGTGTTTGGGGAGTTAAAAATTGCAAGAGAGAATGGGCGAGGCAGTGACCTGTGTGTAAGGCCTCTAGGCCAAGAGATGCTGAATACTCTTCACCCGGGCAAAGGTTCACTCCGATCATCTGGGCCAATCTGTTCCAGACGTGGCAAATGACACATTATTGGATCCAGACCTGACAAGGGCTCTGTGTATATTACATTACCAGACACCAGGCTCACTTAAGCTTCATTACCTACATCTCTCCTCCCACATAGAGACAGAAAAAGGAGAGCGAGAATCTTATCCACAGCCTCGCACAGAAGGTGTTTCTCATTCCAGGCTGGGCAGATACTCAGTAGTTGTCTCTCCATCCCAGTTTTCTGTCCTCCTCTCTTTTTCTCTTCTTTCCTCTTGCTCTGGGAACCTGTTAAATATAACAACATCGGAGTCCACCCTGGAACACACAAGACGATTCTGCCCACAGGGATTCTAAGGGAGATATTAGAAACACACCAGTGAGGTCACCCCACCCTCCTCTCTTCCCACACTAATGTAACGGTCCGGGTTGATTTGAGAGGTATGGAGTCGTGTGAGTCTGTCCAACACAGAAATGATCCCACAGGCCAGCAAGCAGCTTATTCAGGCTACAGTTATGGCTTTAAATAAAATAAAATAAAATAATAAAATCATATCGTGCTAGTATATGCTGCTGGGGGTTTCTAAAAGCCATGGCGATATTTATATATAAATATAGCAGTTAGGGAAACTGTTCAGGATGCAAAAAACTTTAAATATGACAAGTAATGTAAATAAATCAATGTTAGTGGGTAAAGTAGGCTATGTGGATAAAGTGGATGCTTGTTGTTCTATTAACGAATTAATTACTTGTGAGTGGTTGCAGGAAATTCAGTGTATTCCACAATGATTTCACCTTCACATCACTTTAATTTAACCAAAGAATATTTTGAAATGATAAATTTGGGATGTTTTTGCATATATTCAGGCAACAGCAGTTGGTGGATTTGGTTCAGCCTTTACATTATTGACATACATTGACATCCATACCACACAGGGAACCCACTCAAACCTTAGTCGGGTGCTTTTAAAACTGCCGACAGGTGTTTGTCTTTAAAGGAAGGCAAAATTGTGTGTATACCCATAAATGCTTTTATGCTGCTCAGGAATTCATTCCTCAGGCTCAGATTCCTTATTTAATATAGAATTTAGACATTCTTCTGGCCCACTTTAACATATGGGCATCAGACTACAATTTAAAGGAATAATCTCAGAGTGAAGTGAGGTGTAATAACATTTCTTAGCATTGTAAGGCCACACCCCCGTAAGTACTTCTACTGATGTCAAACAGTCAGATTTACAGCTGATAGAGTTGCTCTCTGTAAGGCACGGATCACCACACCCTGTTGACCCCCGAACCCCAACGATCCTAATCACACAACAAATGGACCTATTTTGCAGACGTCGAGATTCACTGTCAACGATTTGTCTGTTGCATCCTCTGCTGGGGTGGAAGGACAGGGGATGCTGTGAGACCAGACGGGTAAAGATATATGTGTCTCCTGGAATGATAACTGAAATGTGCGCTCACAAGCGTCAGCCAAGATATATGTGCTGCAAGGATCAGTGTTACAGTGAGAGGCCTGCAGCTGTAGCTTCCTCAGTAGCCCGAGAGGAGTTGAGAAACCACATTATGTACGGCTCACCATATGTAACATAAAATAATAACAGCTGTGCCATCCTTGTAGGCCCTTAGAAGAGATTATCTTTTATGTCTTTTATGCTTAAACCTCTTTACATTTCTTTTTATGTCATGAATGTGTTTAGGGTGAATGCATATCAAAGAATTGAATACATTGTGATATTTATTTCTTGCTAGTTGGTCACTTTTTTGAGCCCTTAAAAAGATTATTGTTGCGAGTGTATTTTTCAAACTCTATCATTCATCACTGTCTGTATGACATCAACTTTTTCTGCTGTTTTTTTTCTCTTTCATCGCTCTGCTCTTGTTTGTTTGAACTCATGTTCCATTTGTTGCAGGGGTCACACCAATGCCAGCAATTGTGAAATACACGGATGCATTTCTAATTATTGCGGAAAGAATTTTGGCAAACTGGACTTCTCTACTAGCTTTTCTCAAAATTAGCACTCTTATTATACATTTATTATTTAATTCACAACAAAATAATGACAATCAGAAATAAAATAATTATTGTATGCTCCCTTTAACAAATTTTTACAGTTGTGTCATTTTTTAAATTCACATCCAAATTTAAGTTAAAGCAATGTTAAATAAAAAAAGTTTGTTACCCTTCACACGCAACACATGTCTGCGTCTGATGTTATACTGTACAAAAGGGAGTGTGTGTGTGTGTGTGTGTGTGTGTGTGTGTGTGTGTGTGTGTGTGTGTGTGTGTGTGTGTGTGTGTGTGTGTGTGTGTGTGTGTGTGTGTGTGTGTGTGCGTGTGTGTGCGTATACACATGCAGACGGGTGTGAGGTTAGATGGTCATGGAAGGCAACTCCAGCTACACTGTTCCAGCTCATTAGCTGTGATTAATCGGTATGTGAGCTTTCCCATGGTCCCCTCTGCCTGCTGGAGAGAGAGAGCTCACCTTGGAGGGCACACAGTCTGGACAACACTCCCAACACTTTGCCATAAAGACTCTAGACATTATACACACAGCTTAAACTTGGACTCTTTCATGCATTTGTGCATTATGATGACTAAACTCAGCAATATCATATCACAATTTCACAGTAAAAGTTTTAGATAAGCACATCAAAATAAAGCATACAGCATCTTTATGGATTACAGTTTGAATACTTCAAATGTTTACAATTTTCAAATTAGTTTGTTAGAAACATATTTACTACATACGTTACAGAATCTAAAACGTATCTAAAGAATAAAGAAAGTGTTTACACTTCCTAATATAATTCAAAAAGGATTTATTTTCATGAAGTATTAAAAAAGTGTTCAAACTTCTCTTTAATATCTCCTAAATGACATTAGTTTATTTGACATTAGTCAAAGAGAAAATGGTTACTAATATTACTACGTGCAAATGTAACATTATGCAATATATAGTGAAGTCATGCATGATGATATTTTTTTGGATTTAAAAAGGAATGAAGTCTATGTCCAGTCATCCAAAACCACCTGAGAAAAACAATTAAATTTTTCACCCCAACAATTCAGCCTCTCTGGTGAAACAAGAAGAAATCCAGGTTCGTCTGCACACAAATATACATCGATGTAGGTCTGCTAAATTAAGACATAATAAATTCAGTGGCCCTTTTGTTTTTTTCACATGCTGAGCAAATATGCTCTCTAATCCAGTGATATAAGAACCATCTGTGTAAATCCTGTTCACAAAGGATAGATGATCTGCAGTGAGAGGAGCGCTGTATCTGCTGTGTGATGACGGTGCAGCAACTAGATCAAGACTTCCAGGATCGGACTTTTACTGTGCTGCCCATGCTTCTCCAAATAAATAAGCCTTTACACACCCATACACACACTCAGGGACAGTTAAGTGCTTTTATTCTGCTTTTGTAGCTATTTGGAACATAATGGTAAGACTTTATTTTCTGTCATAATCCAGCTAAACAAATAAAAGATATGCTTATTAATTTCAAAATACATATCTAAGAAGATGCTGTTAACGACAACAATGCTTTGAAAGTTAAATAAGTAGGTGCAGTTTTAAAACTCATTTTCTGTATCAGATTTAAGTCACTTAAACCTAAACTTGTTTCTAACCACACGTGTCAAGAATGAACCACACTGAACCCTGCTTCACTTTCATTTAAATCCACCATCCTGAGATAATTCAGACACAAATATGCTTCAAGCTGCAGAGGTTTCTTAATTTCCTGTGTGGGCCACACGCAGCTATCCAGAGCTGTTGGCTCTGCGCAGAAGAAACTAAGACAGAGAATCTACTGTCATTATTTGACTACAGAAATTTCTGCTTTGTTTCCCATTTGTGAAGCTAGTAAAATAATGTGTCAATATTACCAAAATCTATTTAAAGGCATGTAAAGAAAAAATAAATCAAAATGATGTCCTTGTAACAGTTCAGCATAATTAATGTCATACAAAGACAATTATTAAAAGAAATGCTGATTTTATATTTTTATAAGACGTTGAAAGCTGTGATACAGTATGAGGGCCACAGTATCCTGCACTACCTGCTAAAAGCCATCTTGCGGGGCAGATCTGGGTGCCAAAAAAATTTAAAGAGCATGCTGGGAGGAGAAAAGCTGAGTGACAGGAGAAAGGCCAAGACCCTGGAATTAAACAGAGCTGCCTGATCTGCACCGGCAGAATCACAGCGGCCAAACAGAGCGCTCATTGTCCGAGGCAGACACCACTGAGATCTGCTCTCTGTCGCCCCCACTCCCGCCTGATTCACGGCCCTCCTTTTATCCAAAGCTATGAAGAACACATTGTATTGTTGATAAACCTTGAAATGGTACCCGCTTGAAAAATAAAAAGCCAATCCCAACATCATTTGTTACTGGTTAAAAAAAACCAAAATGCACAGCTCTAATCTGATAATTGCCTTTGAAAATAATAGATAGATAAAGACCCTGAAAATGAGACCACACAAACACGTGCAGAATCATACAAAAGGCCGCAGGAATCAGGAGGCAACCAGTGACAGCTAAATAACTCAGGAGTGGAAATGCATGATTGATGTGGGACTTTTCATTTCCACACCTTTAAAAGGTCTCTTTTAGCTCCGGCAGCAAACAGGCCAAGCGCTCTTCGCAGTTCAAAGCCTGGCTTGGATCTGGCCTTCCCAGTCAGGCTCCCAGGGACAAGAGTCGCTTTATGTAGTTGACGGGGGCAGCGGTGCTGGTGGTTGAGGCTCCACACCTGTGTTTGCTCCTTTCTCTAATAGCTGAGAGCACCGTGTGCTATTTTGAGCTTAGAGGACAAAGTGTTTCACTCAGGAGAAAGCAGGATGAAGGCTTTCACCCCTCAGTTTGATGTGGCTGGAAATCCTGGAAACCTCTGGATCAGGGTGCAGATGTGCTGAGAATCTATAACGTTATAGGAGAAACATGAAATGCAAAACCCCACTCAGTGTTTTCAAGTGGCTAAACAGGGAAATGGCATTAATTCATACAGTTCATCATCTAATTATACTAATGTATAATTTCCTGTTTGTGGCTGTCGAATGGCACAAAATACTCACATAAATTCACTGACTTATCACTAGTTCTGCAAAGGTACTGTGATTTGATATTATTGGAAAGTTCATGGAGCTGACTGAAAATGAGCCGTGCTGTTATTGAACGAAGGGAGGTCAGTCCAAGTGCAAAGAGAACTCAGAGTCAAAGCAAACACACTCCCTGGCTTCTGATGGGATGGCACCGTCACATTTTCCCACAATTCTCCCCGACAGCTCAGTCCACAATCACACAAACCAGGTGGTCATTATGACATTATGACAAACGTTCCAGATTTGATTTGATTTTTACCCAAAGAAAAAAAACTTTGCTTTTCTTGCCATTTACATGATGCATCTTAAATTTTGTACATGTTGACAATGACAGATTTAGAGCTGTGTTCCATGATCGTTCTGTTCTGCCAGGACAAAATGACTTAGATCAATTGGTTTGAAACTGTCGAAACAGGTCAGTTGTCAAGCCACCTTGTCCTCGTTAAAGCCTAAAAAGGAGAGACGTCGTCACCAGATGGATACAAAAGGGGCTCATTTTTATCGAAGCCATTAACTGGTATTCTGTGTCGGGTAATTTATTACCCAGAGACAGGAATTTTGACGAATCATTCAGCTCGGCAAACTCAGCTGTGGCAAAGTTCAGCAATTAGACTCCTTTATAAAGAAGGTCTCCTCCCCGACATCAGCCATGCTGGATTTATGTGCGCTCTTGTGCTCTCGGACAGGTTCAAAGCCCTGCGTAGGGGAGCTGGAGGATGACACATGGAGAATTTCAGAAATATGGTGGAACACACACGTTTTGCAGTAAATCTGACCAGTGAATCGTGGTCTTCTGGGGAGAGGGAGGTGGACAGTGGAGGGGTGAGAGAGAGGTGGAGTGTCGAGTGAAGGCGTAGCAAAATAATCAGACTGAGATAAGGGTCAACTGTTTTCAAATCATCTGTAGAATTGACGAGGTAGAGGAAAGGAGAGGAGAGAAGATGCCAGGACAATGGTGATTTTTCAGTCTGATAGTGATTAACAGAATTGGTAAACACTGATGCTTCTCAGGGAGGAGAGAAAGTTTAATAACACAGCATTTAATTTTGACTTCCACTGAACCAAGACTAAACCCTCTGTCAATATTTACCTTCCCGTTAATGGGGTGATTTTTATGCTACTGTCTGTCCGTGTTGGCCAATGAGTAGCTGCTGGCGCTGTGTCTCAGTTTACCTGAGGACTGTTCTTGCTAAGAGAATTAAGAGAGATTGGTTGGGGCGAAACCATTTTTACATGCCAGATTTGAAAAGCACTTGGAGAGCACAGACCTCCAGCCCTCCTGGCCTATTATCAACATTTCATTGAAAGCATCATTAAAATTTGTTTGTAAGATTTCAAGTTATTTTAATAACAGGCAAACACCAGCTGACATAACCTCCTCACTTGACAGAGGTAAAAAGATTCCATTTCTTTGCTTTAGCTCTGTGGGACGTTATGTGTCAATGGTCAACATTTAATTCTAACCAGACTGTTGTTTTGTAACAACAGAAGTTTCTATTAACCACTCTGTTCAAAATGGACTCTACTGCAGCTTGTGGGTCTGTTAATAGTTACAGAGGCAGAATGGGTCAACATTTAGCCAAAAATATGTTTTCTACAATCCAGCAAAATTGGTGCAGCAATGTTTCACTTTTTGTGGCAGCCCAAATAAAACTGTGGTCAAGAAAGTTTTGTCATTACACTCAACTTCCTCTATTACTTCCAAATCCAAAATTCAATAATTCTACATTTCATTCTATTATTTTAAAAGACAATTGTTTTTTGTTTTTTGGTTTAATGTAATGTGCTCTGGCACATTCACAGATGTAAGGCTGATCTGGTTGCACTCCCACTGACTGCTAAAATAAAAGGAAGACGGTAATCTTGTAAATGTATCTTTTTATTTGCTTAACAACTTGTTACTAAATTATGTGAATTTGAAACCTCTAAAGCTTTTTATCTACTACATCTTGATTAGAACCAAGTTCATGTAAAAGCTTCTGATTACACGATCAGAGAAAACGAGCATCTGTTTTCTTCTTATTCTCAGCAGGCAACACCTAAAGCTGTCCACCCTCTGTGTGTGTTTGTGCGTGCGTGCGTGCGTGCGTGCGTGCGTGCGTGCGTGCGTGCGTGTGCATGTGTGTGTGTGTCTGCGTGTTGGGAGGGGATTTTCGATAATGCTCTCTCTTAGCCTCCTCGACTTTCCACTAAAGGCAAATGTTGAGCTCAAATAACATTTGTTAATATTTTTTATTGTTTTTATCTAACCTCAAGGTACTAATACACATAGCTTCAAATGATTGAATTAAAAGACAATTATTTGACATCAGGGAACAGTACAGGTTAATTTCTTTAACACTTATATCTTTGAGGTCAGGACTGGACAGGACTCATACCCACAAGTGCCTCCACAGCTTCAGAGGCATTGTGGAAACCATGGGAGTCAATGTCAACCATCATTTGGTTGTCAGGGAGAGGGAAAAAAATAAACGAGAAGCGAAGTGCTGAGACTGGCCTGACCTTGCGGGATGATTGCTGCTTAAATGGCTGGGACTGAAATTGGGCATTTTACACCCTGGCAGCTGCCCAAAGTGCAATTTGTCCCAGCCTTAAGGACAACATAGCCTGAATAGCATGTCACATCAAATAACCAAGGCACTGTCATGTCCTACCTCACAGAGATCTGCGATTAGAAAATAGAGTTAATCATAAAATTCCAGAACAGCTGTGATTAGCCTGAGCAAAACACACAAAAGCATAATTATGCAGCCCTCTTACGTTTTATGTAATATTCTTTATGTGAAATTAACTTCTGGCACATGGATTTACAGTAAGGAAGACCTATAGATAGAGTATAAGATTAAGAACTTCAGTTCAGCTTTCATTTCTGTGGTGCGTAGTATAACTGGTAATTAATTCCGTTTTAGGACTGTATTTACCAGATAATTAGACAGAAGTATAAGAGTTCTTTCACATTCTTAATTCCAGCATTTATTGCACTGGTTGTGATTGCGCTAAAGGCCAAAATATTTCTCAAGAGGTCTTTTATTATACCTCCAAGATGCTAATCTACATGGCACATAAATTCTAATATATCTATTTCTGAAACATCCATAAACTGCATTTGGAGCTGTGGGTATACAGAAACACTGTATGAGGTCCTTCCTCCTGTTATTCTTTTGGTTTACAGCCATAATCTGGAGGTGCACCTCGGCAGCATCTGCTCGGGACTGACAGGCTTAAGAGTCTGAGCAGGGATCACTTCTAATGGAATCCAATCCCTAGCTGTCTATTCGAGAGTGCTGGAACTAATCGATAAGAGAGGGGGCATCTGTGAAAGAGATGTCCAGAGAGGCATCTTTGACTGCACTGGAGCCAGGAGGGCTACTGTCTCATGGCCCAGCTCTGGCATTACAGCCTTGCATTACCACATGACATGCTAGTCGAGCTGGCTTTGATGCAGAGACATGAACAAATGAAACTGGCACATTCATCTCCTGTCTTCTAATTTTGTCATCTGCGGCTTCTCAAGCGTTATCATTTCTCCCCTTCATTCTTTAATCCTCCATCCATGTCCCTCTCTTTTGCATATTTTATATCAGTTCTGTGCTAAGTCCTTCCCCTCAGAACTCAATCCCCAGTCTGGCCCTCTGCTTGAGCCCCTCAGCTGCTGGTCTGCTCTCACACTAACCCCCTTGTTTATATCGGGGACGCAATTAAGTCGAAGCCAAGTAGAGGAGTCCCAGAGAGAGCAGCAAGAGTGCAAGCTTGTGAGTCAAATTTCAACTTCTACACTCATATACTCCTCCCTCCCCTGTTCCACTCATTTTCTCTCCCGTCTCCTCTCTGACGCTTTTTGAAATGAAAAAAAATATCTGTCTCCCTGGAAACCATGCAGATACAACATTGTTCAGTTTCTGGCCAGCAAGGCTTGTTTGAAGTTTTTTCGTATAACTGGAAAAGGTTCACTGCCAGAGAAATATGTTGCTTCGGATACGCTGATGGCTGAAGCAAGACATTACCTCATCTGTTTTTTGATGTAATTTCAAACACAGAACATTTATTTATTCGCGCAGCTCGTGCACCCATGTATTGATTATATTACATGATTGATGAATTTATTTCTTTTCGAGTACTTCTGGGTCAAAAACCTTTAATTTTGACCGACTTTTTCACCATTTCATTTTGAAGGCAATTCCTTGCTTCTTTCTGCAGTCGTGAAGGAGCTGGTTCAAGTGTTGAGTTCACGTTCTCCACATGTGTGGTCTGTTGGCCTGGGGGACCCATCCAAGAACCTCAGACACACGTGTGTAGGCAGATGCGGTAGTGTGACGCAAAGTAGATGAACAGTGTCCTGACTGGCCACTGGGCACGGTCCACATCCAAACAATGCCAAGTTAACTACTCTGCAGTTGTGCATTCAAGCGTGCAGTGCAGGCATGGGGAAAAACAAGGAAGGAAAGCTTGTTTTAGGGGTTTGAAATACGTAACTGGCTTCAAGCACCTTCCTGATTTCTTTAATGCTACAAGTTTAACAAGTAATCATGCTGCCTTAATTTGCTGGTGGTGTATTTTCACTCATGTGTTCTTAATTCTCATCCCTCTTCAGCCGCACGTGTGAAACCTATGGCATGTCTTGTTTGAAAACACTCGTTCCTCATTGAGTTCAAGCATCATGATGGCCTGAATCCAACATTCCAGTCCAGCAGCGCAAGTGTGCCTCACTTTCTCGGGGGAGATGCAGCAGAACACTCCAGGGATGTGTGCAGTGTTGATGGACAGGGGGATAAACAGAGGGATTGTCCCTGACCTCCCAACACCAGACCTGAGGAAGACGAATAGCCCCCCAATGGGCCCTGAGCAGATAAAATACACCCTACCGTCTTCAACACCAGGTGTGACAGTCATCAGGGGTGGCCTATCAGCAGGAGACACAGAGAAGGGGAGGTAAGGGTGAGGGGGCACATTAGGAACATATCAGCAATTACTCTTAAGGTTTATTTTTCTTCCTGCTTTAACGCCTGGATACCAAGTTAAATTCATCCTGCTCTTGATTGTATCTTACGGCCTAAGTGATTATCTTTTGAGTCATTTGTCGATTATCTGATAATGTTCCAACATGGTAATGCTGTATTATATTTAACTTAAAGCCCTGCAGCATGTTTATCTGTCTGATGTATTTTTTAAATTTTTTTAGAATCCCCTGGCCTTGACTTATTAAACACGAGTGCTTATCTGTGAAGTTCAGTTGCATCTTCGCTAGCTGCAAATCAAGCACATTATGTCATGGAATTCACAGTAATGGGAGACATTTTTGTCTCTTTTTCCAGACCCATTAGGCACCGACTGGTTTTTTCATATCTGACGTGCAGCGAATGACCTCAATCTGTTTAAGCCATGATCTCTGAGCACATGGGCTCCACGCCTTTGAATTCACCTCGGGAAAGATATGAAGGATGAACCTACACTAGAAAATGTGCTTTAGGTGCAAACATCCAACAGGCCAGAGAAATAATTGAGTATATCATGTAGTTTGAGCTGTGGAATGGACATTTTGCAGACGTGACCACAAATATTACTGGTGAATAACATGACGGATTTTCTTATGAGCCAGAGTAAACAAAATGTGGTGAAAAAAGAGCCTTTTGCAAAGTGTCAAATGGGTCTGCAAAGTCAAAGGAACGTTTGGTGCAAGAGGAGCTTGTGTGAAAAAAGGAAGCCCAGACCTCTAATTTCCTGTGCGAGCATTTGCTGCAGAACGGGAAGGCCAAACCTCTCTGCGGCTATCAGAAATCAGACCAATAGTCCCCCAAGCCACCCCTGCCCTCGCCATACCCTCTCCCACACCATCCCCTCCTCCCACTTTCCTGTCAGTTTGAGGCCCAGGGCCACTGTGAGTTAACCTTGCTCAGCCGTGACCAGAAAACAGAGTGATATCTTACTCATCTAATCCCCCTCTCAGTCATCATGCAATAAAGTATGCCTCGCAACCCTTGACCTCGCAAGTCAGAGCAACCCCTCCATGCTCCAGCAACACCGCCCTGCCAGCCCCCACCGAGGGACACATAAAGAAGACAGAGGTCAGGATAGTTTGGCAGCAGAATTATACAGGCTCATAAGCATTGTCACAGTCAAGTTTGAGTAAGTTTGAAGTTCAGGCTTCTAACTCCTTAAACTACTCAGTGGAATGAAATCTAAAGAAATTCATTAAGACTGGTTTGGGGCGAAAAAAGAATGAATAAAATATTTGTTGTGTAATCCTATCCTCTGCGCCCTCAAAACCTGAACTTTAATGTCTGCCTGCTCTCAGAGACGTGAGAGCCTGTTAAGTGTTCTACCTGCACATCCCCAAACACCGTCTATGTGGAAATTGAGGAAAGCTTTTTCCATCACCCAGAATGCCTGAAAGTGACAGCCGTCCTCACTTCCCATTGACTAATTTGCAACTTTGCTCTCTCTGACTTCTGTTGTTGTGCTCTGAACAAAAGTAGTGGGACACAAGTTTATTGTCGTGTCACGTCTAGACCTTTAATTCAGAATTGTAATTGAAGAGATTTTATTTCTAAAGAAATAGAGTTCATAAATTTATTAATGAACTCTTTAAGAGCATCACCTGGATGTGTTTTCACACCTTGCATAGATACTGCATTCCCTGTCATTTATATTTCTAATACTCTGTTGCTTTTATCCGCATAAAATGATTTTACACGCAGTGATACACGTATCAGGTTGTTTAAGACATTTTCTTATGCAATAGTTTATCCATTGGTCTTGGCGTTCTGTTCTCATGATGGGGTTAGTTTGTTTGCTAGTTATACAAGACTGAAAATGGCCCAATTCGGATATGACTGTAAAAAACTGATTGCGCACCGTTAAACGTGCATGGTTAAAGGCATGTCGGTGGTGCATGTATATGTTGCATGTATACATGCAGACGGGGAGGGGCGTCGCTGCTCCGAGGGGTTCAGGGCTCCCTGCTCCTGCACATCTGGGCTTTATATCAAGCCTTTAATTAATCCTGAGTGAAGGCCAGGCAGTGACAGGATGACTGGGCCGGCTCCAGCCCAGGACGGGACCTGATTTATTACAACTGAGCTGCAACCAGCATTGATTTATTTCAGGCGCAGGAAAGGAGAGAGTCGAGGGGTTGTGTTTAGGGGAGACAGACACAGAAACAGCACTGTTACGCTGGGGAGGGAGACATGGAGTGACCCAGAAAGGTGTAACACTGGGAGTGAAAACAAAAGGGAGGAGCTGGTGCAGGATAAAAAAGCAGGATCTGCATAATGTTGAGCAGTCAAGCAGGAAATAAAGAGAAAGGAAGCAATGCTATATCAGATGGAGGAAGAGGTAGAGATGATGAGAGCTGAAAACTCGTTTCCATCAGGTGGGTTATGTTCCCTCCCAGGCATGTGCTGTCAGTCAGAGTGACTCCTCTCGCCTTATCTCCCCTCACAGGGGGACTGTAAATCCTCCCCTGCTCATTTGACTTAATCATGACGGTCATCTGAACTCAGCAGAAGACAGGAAAGAGTATCCCTCCTACCTCCTCTCCTCCCGGCTGGACGACAGGAGGAGAATGTAAAAAAAGATGCTCCTTTTGTTATCTGACACACGCATCAAGTAGCCACAAATGTCTGCTGGGCTGTGGAATGTGAAAGCTGCCTTTCGTATGTTTGTCTCTGTGGTGTGTTATTAAAATCACTTTACATGCTAGTGAGTCATCTTTTTAATTTTTTTAATTTGATCAAGTAATTGAAACTAAGGACAGAATAAATTCAATGATTTTTATGTGTTAGCATGTAGTAAAGTCAGTAATAAAACTGAAAACACATATTTATGACTATAATACATACAAGACTGTTGTTTAAAATTAAGAAAGTAAGATAATTGGGAATATTACTAATATTTCATTCAAATCTACTCAGAATAAATACATTTTTATTAATTATGAGCTAAGAAAGCAATATCATTTCAGATGCTGACCAAGATGAATAATGTTTTCCTCTAAGGATGTGTTCTAAATTTAAGTTACACAAAGTTTTCTTATACTTCTAATTTAAAATAAGGGGTCATGTTTCCAAAGACATGGGATTTAACTATTAGTCCTGCCACCTGACAAATGCCATTTCCTGCTCATGCTGTGTGATTCAGACTCAAAGTCAACAATGAAACCAGAGAAACAAACAAAACAATGTTAATCCTTGTTTAAAAAAAAAAAAAAAAAAAGAGATTCTTCCAGTTTCAGCTGCAGTGCCACCCCAAAGTGATTATCTGAAATGGTCTGTCAGAGTCTGAGGGGTCAGTCCAGTGGCCACAACTTGAGTTGCTGTATTATAAATTTAGTCTAAAAGCCAGCAGGGCTCATGTTGTCCCAAATCCACCCCCCAACATTTCACGGTTGCCAGAGACGAACCGGAGCAACAGAGTCGGAGTTCTTGCCAAGAGTGGAATGAACCCGAGCTGTTTGTGAGGTCGAAGTTGGGGCTTTCGAGTACCACAGACGCATATCCCCCCCACCCCCCCATCCGCTTCCCTTAGATTGACTAGAGACGGCTACTTTCAGTGCACCCATGGGAAATGGGGAATTCGTCCTACCACCCACTAAAATATATATATTTTGAGCAAGGCTTCCTTTCATAGACATGAACTTTAATCTCAGATATGACAAAGAATGTGCCTCATGAATAGGGAGCGCTTTAAGAGTGAAGGAGCCGTTTTTAAACTATCCCTGTTTAGAATGTTGGAGGTTGGGACTCTGTGACAGGAGCCCGTCCAAGTGCTGGCAGCAAACCCAGACATAAATGAACTTTTGGGGGAATTTTCTTTCCCCCCTTTTCTTTTTTTTGAAACTCTTGATAAAATTTATCATGACACCATGACGATAACGGAGCAAATATTTTCAGACTGCTTGGACTTGCGAACCAAACATTAGTCAAACAACCATCAAACTGGCCAATCATCAGTCCTTTTATTTAAACCGTACGATGGCCAAACATAGATTAATGAATGCGTACTCATGTCAAGCTTTGGACTCCAGTCCTTAAAAAAAGAATAAAGTTTGGTTGTCTGGTTTAACCACCAGATTAACTTATCAGCATACTGTACGACTGCAATGTTATGAATCCTGCATTACATTCTGTTACGGTTCACATGGAGAAAAACAAAAACAAGAGGAAGTTCTGGGTCTCACCACCACCAGAAACTTTGATAACTTTTACAAAGGCTCAAACCTTCCTTCATGCCATATTAGTTCATTAAATACAGTACTGCATATCATTTTCAAAATATGCTTGGTGTGTGTGTGTAGATTTAATTTTTTGGTGCAGTAACTGTAGCAAACAACTATCCTGTGAACATACATTTCCAATGTTCCTTGCCTTTGCTAATGTTCTAGGGAGAAAAAAATGTTAGTTAAGAAGTCTTTTTCTTTATCATTTTAATCTGCCTTACGTTCTTCTGCAGCATATTTGGTCTGCTCCCTTCAGCTGTACCGAGATCAGATTTCTGTTTGGGTCAGTTTTACATGCTTGAGGAATCGTGTAATTTACTTTTAAGAAGCATATACACCTCATTATAACCCCAAATCTCGAATTCAGCAAAGTGCATCGCAAAGTTTTCAGAGCTCATTTGTGGTGTAAACATGTCTGTACTTATCCAGATTAACTCCGCAGATCAGATTACCTTTTCCTCCCCGTCATCCCTCAGCAGCAGTGCAGTTACGGAAACCGACCCTGGTATTCCGAAGGACCTGGTGGCCCAACGATATTTTCCTCTTAATTAGATGTGTTTTAAGTAATTACAATCTATTTCATTCCGTGCTCGTGTTACAGCAGTTAAGTGTTCTCCTGTGTGTGTTGCTGTGAAATGTGCTCAGTCTCCTTGCTGGACGTCTGGAGAAAGCCCAAGGCCACAAGCAGCGAGAGCCATCCATCAGTGGCAGTTATTAGGAGAGACCACCGGTGAACCGGGGCCGTTTGGTGGGCCTAATAACAACATGACTGGAAGACCTGAGGGACAGGAAGCCAAGCGAGACAGACCAATGCTGAGGAAAGCACTTTTGAGTGAATCTAAATGAAAAAAAAAAAAAAAAAATGACAAGTTCTATTTCAGCCTGAAACCTTTCCATCTCTCAGTTGACAATTCAATGTTGTCATTGCTCAGAAGAACAATAATAGTGGAGAACTGATCATGATACCGATGAATCAGAGCTAGAATGAAAATGCTCTTTTATCTGTGCCCACCGTCAGTAATTCAGGTGTTGGATTTGACTGAGATCTACAGGAAAAGATTTGTGTTTTAAATACTGATCAACATGAGACGTGTTCGCTTTACAGCCAGGGGTTTATTGAGCAACAGCTTAAATGCATCTCAGATTTCATTCAAGACAGTTTCACTGTTTCTACATTCTGCGTACATGGGTAAAGAGGCGCTTTGGATCTGGACACCAATAGGAATCCATTGTAAAGGTGTTTTAAGTGATCTTTGGCCTGAACTACAACAAACTGTGATAAAACCTCAGAAATTCTGAAAGGAGCCACAAAGCCTTGCCTGAGATAGCAAGAGATTATTTGAATGGGGAAAATCTGTAAAATGTGAATAATGAAAATATAGGTTTTTAATATTTAATAACAATGTAACAAGGGAAGTTTGTACCACTGCTTTTTTTAATTTGTTTTATTTTTATTTTTTTGAGAAACTCAGTAAGCATAAGTCAAATGTGGCGTTGAAGAAGGAGTGAAAGCCAGAAAAAGAGGAAAAATATTTGACCATAACATCACATGCCTTAGTAACAGCCAAGGTTTTATTGAATTATATGAAACAGTAAAATTACAGAACAAAAACTGGGGATTATGAATAGTTCCAAACCTTTTGAGAGAGTCTGCTACTTAATACCAATAATCAATCAGCCTCCTGTAGAAGTATGTGTTACACTTAATTTTCCGCCTGTCTTATTTCCTGAAATGGATGACAGGATTTCTATCAGGAGCCTTTCTTACATTAAAAACTCTTAAAAAGCTGCTTTTATGCCCAATTACAAGTAAAAACACAATTTAAGGAACCAGCCAAAGGGGGACTTGGCACCAGAGGGCTATTTTAGGATCAACTAGCATTAGCATTTCTTGTTTTTGATGGCAAAAGCTGTATATAGTTTAGTATGTGATGCTATCTGCTAAGAAGCACAAATCTTCATTTATGGGTGGACCCTCCAGTACTGTTCAGTTCAGTTCATCTGTTGCTTTTCTTAAATTATAATGGTTGCGGATGAGGATATATTGGTGAACCCTTTTTTAAAAAGTGAGAAATAACAAGTCTGCATATCACCAGAGTGGCTGCCACCTGCTGGTCACCACTCCAAATGTGTAAGTTTTCTTTGTTAGCCATGAAGAATGTCATATGTGTTAGAGATTATTTGCAGCCATTTGGTTTTCCTTTTATTAGCAGCAGCAGGGTGACGGAACTGGTATGGACCTAAAATAAACCACAGTACCATATTGTATTGTCTTTTCATTGCTGCAACTACACCGCTTCTCCGCAGCATTCTGAAAGCAATGACCCATTTGCTAAAATGCCTGAAATTCCCCTCCACACAACAAAAAAACATCATTTCATTTGACCTCTTGGTTCCGTGTTCAGCTATGCTATCTGGAACAAAAGTGGGTGTTTCAGCTATGATGAATTCTGGGAATTTTGAAGTTGTTGTCTGAGGGTCTCAACAGCTCTGTACTCCCGCTTGGCAGAGCTTCATAAGAGGACTCATGCAGCTCAAATATTCCAGCTTCAAATGAACAAGAAAAACACGTTCCCACTGGGTGGTTGAAAGTGGGTGTGTATACTGTATGTGTCCGTGTGTGTGTGTGTGTGTTTGTCTATTGCTTCCAAGTGTTGTGATACAGGTCATCAGATCAAAATTTCAGATTGTCTTCCAAACGACTTATCTGTCTCACACTGATTATTTTCTTGATTAAATGAACCCAAACACACTCGCTCTTTAGAAAAAAAAAACAAAAAACTCTGAAAACATTAAAACACTGTATTTCAAAAGGAATGAAATCTTGGAAAACACACAGCGGATATTCCCGGGAGCTATCATGAGAGGAACTCGGCAGCCAGTCATGAGAATTCAACAATGGCGTTATCACTTCCATGATCCATGTCCAACTGCACAAAACATACTTGCAGAAGGTCAGCATCAGCCGATGGGCTCTCAGCCAACGAAAATCTGATGGAATTTAACTTTATCAACGGAAAATGTACAGAGTTATACAAATGGATTTGTGAGGCGGTTACTGGCTGGCAAGTAAATCACAGGCAATATTGCTGCAGGCCTGGAAGACCACCCTGGCTCTCAAGCTCCTAAAGCCTACCCTCCAGCCAGAAAACAACAAGCAGCTCTGTCGCTGAACTCCTGTATCTCTTCGGTGAAAACACATAGAATTCAGCATTGGGCAGCCTCTGACCCACGAAAACAAGCGTCCCTTGCTGCGTCACCCTAACACTGCTAACACTGGCTGATCGTCCGATTTTAATTAATCCAAAACGAAGGTTTTTGATTATATTTCTAATATTCTATTAAGTCTTTACTTAGATTTTAGATCAGTGTTAATTGTTACTATATATCTATTCTTTTTTTCTATATTCACAATTATTTCGATTTGGTGGAAATGTTTAGTGATAATTGTTATTTATTTAGGAAATAATACAGTGAATAATATGGGTTGCATTTCGAAACATGTTTTTATAAGGTTGATTTTCTACGAACAACAACCACATAAAGCTTTGTCCATACAAGGATAATAAAAATAATAAATGTGTAAAATAAAAATTGCTTCTTGCTGTAAAATGCTGAAAAATAAACTTTGAAAAATATACATGCACTGGTGTCCTTTTGCTGGCCGAAGCTGCAGCTTCACGATGACCAACCTCCTATGGGTAAAACTGGTAAACAGGCCTGGTGCGAAAACTGAGAAGATGAAGTCATTTCCGGGTCTGGGTTGTGAAACCTGGCAACAGTGTGGCACTGTACCTCCCCAGCATTTCTGGAGACAGTGATGTCATAAGTGTGACCTCAGCCCAACACACTGTAAAGTACCACCGGGGCCGCGGGCAGGTGATTTTTTGCCCCAGCTGGGTTGTAAGAATATCACGACTTTTCATAAATGCTCTCCCTCCAGACCTGTTTCTCAGATTGGGACTATTAAAATGCTCACGTTTAGAGCCATGCTCTTTCCATGTTACAATTCACTGAGTTGTTACACGTTCTGTTCGTCAGCGCTAATTTCAGCTCATAAATATAATAAGGAGAAGAAAAATCTCAACTCATTTGGAAAAAAAAGTTTGCCCGAAGTTGAATTTTTGGAACCACGCGACATAATAAAAATAAAGGGAAATAACTTATTATGTACATTAACACACTGAGGTGCTAAACACAAAATGCAACACAAAAAAAATACAAATACACAAAATAGTAATGTAGAGGCAATATGAACACGTGTAATAACACCTATGATTTACCACGCTGCTATAATGCTTAATAAATAAATAAATCATACTGTATAGTAAGTAAATAAAGTTAACCAAAATGTCATAATTTGATAATTTCTCCTCTGTTTTCTGTCAAAATTTTACAAGGAATTGTGTTATCAGCCCTGCTGTTTGACATTAATTTACAGTGGCTCCACTGCGCTCAAAGGGTGCAAAGTGCTTCTAATAAACGGTTTTAGGTTTCCTCATCTGCCCGCTGCTCACTAGCAGCTTCGAAGGGCTCCGTCACACATCTAAATGAGCGTCGGACCCTCAGTGAAGTGATGGCTGCGTGTTGGACAGAGAGGAGCCTGAAACCCAGACGGGCCGTGGCAACTATGAGAGGAGCAAGAGAGCTATAGGATGAAACAAGCCAAGAAATCATATTTCACAGGTAAAAGGACGTCCTTGGGATGATAGCACACATCAGAGGAGAGCATGAGTTGGGGGGGGGGGTTGAGTGAGAGGTCCCAGGCCCCCTTCCACTCATGGTTGAGAGGAGATACCACAGGGGCAGGGAGGCTGTTATTCTCATGGCTGTCTGGTTCATCAGCAGATTCTTATCATGCCATTTTAGCTGCAGTTAAAATATACAGACGCCCACGGAAAAGAGCTCCGGGTGTGACCAGTCGTGTCCCTCAGGTCACCTTCGTTTGGCTGGTTTACGGCCGACGCGAGTGCGGCAGTGTTGTCCGCAGAGGCCTCGTCACAGACCCGTCTCACATCACCATCATAATACAGCCTGTAACGATACATTTTTTTACAATAATAAGAATGAAACTTGAAGACTCCGTAATGAGGCTAACCTTCGTTCACTTCTAGAGTTTTAAATAAAAGATTTAGTGGATTACCTGAAGTCCACCTTTCAACTTAAAACCAATTAAACCAATTTACTGCTGTGGTAATCTGCAGTGAGCCTACATGAGAGGTGGGGAGTTGCCAGGCGGGGGTGGGCTCGCTTTAATTAAGTGTGGATGAGATGTGCGACCATCCTCCCTGCTGCCCTCAGAGGAATGAGGAGGTGGCTGTGAATTAATCAGTTACATCTCGCTGGACAGTGAAAGACTGTATGTGTGTGTGTGTGTGTGTGTGTGTGTGCGTGTGCACACATTAATGTAGGAAAATAATTACTTTATAATTAAAAATGATTTTGTATTGCTTTTATGACAATTTTGGTAGTTACTTCAAGTTACTTTGAAACTGGTTAATTTATGAATTGCTCAAACAGGCTGATTTTTTTTAATGCTGGTTTTCAGCAGGATGATGATTCTGCTGTGCTCCGTGTTGCACTCTGCCAGCTCTTTCGCCCAGTTCATCCCTCCATCCTGCACCGCTCTGTCCATACAGGAATGCAGATATAACTGATAAAGGAGGCTTCGAGTGTAGCAAGAAAATGGGGTGGGGTGGGGGGGGGGGGCTGACCT
>BJFM01002645.1:58705-85412 GCA_016586285.1 Arothron firmamentum
CCCCCCCCCCCCCCCCCCCCCATCATTCTTTATGGATCTGTAACTGCATTTGTTACTTATTTGATGGGCTGGAGGAGCTGTCCGGATCCTGGTGTATAAGATATTATTCTTCGCTCGCCCCCTCGGCCCTCAGCCCCCCCCAAAATAACAGCCTGAAGCCTACTGTTTAAAGTCTCTCACCAGGGGGAGTGGGGGGGCTAGTGAGAGGAGTGAGAGTCGGGGAGTGTGGAGAGGAGCAAAGAGGCTGAAAGATGTCTCCATAGCTCTCCTCTGAGGAGATCAAAGTGGACTCCTCCATCAAACCTGTGGCACCATAATGGTTTGGCGGAGTCAGAGCGAGAGCCCTCACTGCTCAAGATGTTGTAACATGGATGATTAGTGACAGTGTCAAACTTTGAACATTCAGTGTACAAAGGCAGATTCCAGCTGAGAGGAAGGCTTTAAACTTTTCTTTTTTTTTTTTACTTGGGGGGTTGCAGCGGCTGGACAGGGAGAGGGGTGACAGTATGAGGGCTCCTCAGCCACCAGAGGACACTGAGACGTACAAAGATATCGCATTTATTTTCTTCCTTTTAATGCGCACCGCGGGAATACAGAACAACAAATAAAGTGTGGGAGGCGGCGTACATGCCCGTCATACTTTCCCTCATTGGAAAAGGGAATGTTTTTAACTGTCGCAGTGGCAAATTTGTACAGGACTGCATGCGCCTCTTAACTTTGTTTTCAAGATATCACGCACATATACACGTAATCATGCTTTTGTTTGGCATTAGTGCTGATTATTTAGCCGATTATCAGTCTCTCATTGGTAATAAGGACCTTTTGTTGTAAAGTTGAATTTATGCTAATGAGACAATATTGTCTAAGCAGGAAAACCATGTAATTACACTTTAAAGAATCAGTTGCAAAAGAGGATAAAATAATTAAAAATTCCCTCTTGAGCCTATTTTTTGTTCAAATGTATTTAAATAAATCTAATTTTATTGCAATCCTATACACCCACACACTTCCGATAGTGTAATCAGAGAGTACTGAACATGTAATATCTAAACTATTACTGCTATTATCTAAACTGATAAGCTTTAGTAAGGTCAGCCACAATTGCACTTCTCCGTCCACCCACAGACCAGGCGCCTCATCTGTGATTTTGTGCAGAATCAAATCTCTAAATTTTCAAGTTGTGACTGTGCTTGTTCTGTTAGTGTCACGGTTCAGGATAGAGGACCCAAATGCAGAGCACGCTCTTAGACTTCCAACCAAAAAGTTTATTAAACTTCAACAAAAAAACCAGTGCGCAGAAAGAAAACGCAATATGCTCACACAAAATCTTGCACAGGAAAACCAGGAAACATAAAACTCCCAGGAAGCGAATAATCTGGGGCGAGAGTCCATACCTTGGTGGAAATCCAGTAGTCCGTATCAGGGGCAGAGCGCTGACAGGAAATCCAGGGAAGAACAGACTTAAAAGGCAGGTCAGAAGCAGACTGAGTCGATCACAGGCTGCTGGCAATAATCCACAGGTGGAAGGTCTCGCATCTCAGGGGAAGAGCGCAAACATGGAACAAACAAAGTTCTGGGAGCGAACAGACAAGGAGCAAAACACGACAACGATCTGGCCATGAGTCTCTCCCAGACTGCAGTTTATATTGATGTCCAAATGAGTTCACAAGGAGCAGGTGAGGCTGATTAGAACTGCAGGTGTGGCGGATTGGCAGATCAGCCACAGGTGTGGCTGATCAGGCAATGTGGCACAGCTGAAACAAAGAGATGAGCAGGTAAGGGGAGGGTGAGAGCCGGAGCAGGCCGGCAGCTGTGACAGTTAGTGCTTGCCAATAGCTTAATTTAGCAAGAAAAACACGCCTGCATGGGGATTTTCATTTTACATTTTGTTTGTTACAGAGCCGAGGTAGCTCAGTCTGGATCTTCAGCGCCAGTTTTCTTGTGCTGCAGCTCCATGGCCTTAGTAATTTGTATGAATTGAGCTCAATTTGCTCTGTCAAATTTGATGTGGAAGCCTTTACTCCCGCCTCACTGTCTGTGCATGTTTCACTCTGGAGACCCCCTGGGTTTCCTCACTTTATCGCTTTCAGTCAGCCATCGGGGGATCGCAGCTTACTGACAGCGAAAGGACTTATAGAAGCCAGGCAATAAGTATTTCAGATTTTACAGAATGAGAGTTTTGTGGGGGTCACATCCACTTTTTATTAAAGTTGCTGATATTGTCCAACCGATGCTACCAAACATTACTAACTACAGTGTTTGCATGTATGATATATGGGCCGGTTCCTCTCCAGTTTCTGGCCTATCTCCCCCTCCTTTACCCAGCTGGCCATCAGTAGGAGGGTCTTCCCATATCAGTCTTGTCCTGCTCAAGGTTTCTTCTGTTAAAAGGGTGCTTTTCCTTGCAACTGTTTTTTGTGCGAATGTTCACAGGCAAATGAGATTGTAACAGATGCTTGATGAATAAAGATGAAAATAGAAAATGAATTGAAAATAGAAAAATTGTTGTGATAAAGTATTAGTATTTAATAGGTATCAGTTGCATGCTATTTCTGCTTCCCATCAGTCTGAAATAAAGAAAGAAAAGAAGAGTTAAACACCCCTAATGTTCAAAAGTGAAACCTCTGGGACTCCGGACTGGGCTGATACCATCTTGTTTTGGCCACAAGTCCTGATTTCATTTTTTTATGACATCAAATAAGTACCAGTAATTTAAACTGAACTAAAGAAGGCCCACATACACCAACATGATAAGAACTACGTACAACAACAGAAAGTTTCTTTCACGAGTTCAACAGTGACTTCAGTTTTGGCCCATGTGGAAGAGGTGGGGGCTTATTCCTTTGCTGCACCTTATCATTATTGGGCTATTAAGGTGTCTAAACCGCATGATATGATCGTTCTGATATCTTTCATCTTTACCACCAGTCTATATTGTGACTCTCAATTTAAATCCCTGTCTGCTGGTGGTGTGAATATATAGAAATCTGATGAAAGATGTCTAAAACCGTATGATAGTAATAGATGTCAACAAGTCATGTTTAAAGCTGACATGCTGTTTTTTTAATTGCTTTAGAACTTTGGCGTGAAATACCTGTCTTATGTCTCCGCATGTTAGTGTGTTAAGGTCACTGCAAGGTTTAAGATCCAGCCTATATAATCCACTTATCTCAAGAGGGTTTAGTCTGCCTCACCTGCTTGTCTTTAAAGAACAGGAAAGAGTGAGGGGAGGAAGCTCTCACCTGGCCCACGGCCACCGAAACAGGATGAACGGCTGCATAAAGGGCATCAGAGCCATTATCACAGGCTGGATCGTCTCACAGGTGGAGGTGTTTTGATGGACGATTTATGGTTGCGAAGCACAAAGACGGATGTTGTGAGATTGCTTTCCTTCTTTTTAGTGCACAAGATGGCTGCAATGTCTTTGTGTGTGTGTGTGTGTGTGTGTGTGTGTGTGTGTGTGTGTGTGTGTGTGTGTGTGTGTGTGTGTGTGTGTGTGTGTTCAAGCCATCTGCAGCAACAGAATTAGACCGTTTGAAGCCATTTACACTTTTCATCGAGTCTAAAAATGTTCCAAATATTCCCTCTCAGAAATAAACAGGTTTAAAATAAGCATAGATGCGCACCTTTTATGGCTCAGAATAGATTTAGTCCCTTTCTGTGTGACTTTCATGTTGGAGGAAGTGCAAAACAATCATATTGTTGCATTGTTACATTTCCTCCTCTCACTGTGAAAGCTCAACATTGATCTTTATGAGGTCACACAAAGTCCGTTAGACCCCTGCAGTTTCTGTTAATGCACGTGTCAAAATAAAGAAAAACCTACAGAGGTCTAATTATAAACTCACATATAAATCACTCTTTTTATGGATGTATTCATTCAGAATTCAGAATGTTTCATCACAAAAAGGCAAATCCACACATTCTTTACCATTATTATGTGTGTTTTGTAATTTTTATTCAGCTTTCTTTAGAGAGTATTGTTACAATCAAGATCATTTCTGTGCACTTCCTTTAAACAGAAGAAATCTTGAGCAGGACCATTACTGAGGACACCACGTGTCCAAAATTAAAAGCATATAAATGTTCACATACTGTAGTTTTGCATGTTAACAACAATTACATTTTGACAGCAGTATGATGTAGAGATCCAACATTCAGTTCTCAGAAAACTGTTGGGACCTGCTCTAATTAATGGATCATCGTCAGCTGGGGCTGCTCTGCCCTGTTACCTGTCTGCCTCCCAGCACAGCTGGCAGAGATTCTCCTGATTACCCCGGCTGTACAAAGGCCCAGCTGAATGTCTCAGTCCTTTCCAGTTCTTTAAGGGTGAATCTTAGCTACCTATTCCTTGATTCTGCGTTGTTTTTGGAAGTTTCGGTAGTGAATAAATTTGTTTTGTGGGTTCAACCCATCTCTGACTAATCATGATGAGGATTGCATTTGATATATGCAGTAAAGTAGTTTTAAAGCTACAACCTTAAAGAAGCAAACAGTTTTCCAGATACTTTTTCCTGGTTTAATATAAAGCTTGAATGTCCAATTTACTTTTTGTTTTTTTGAGTTTTTTATTATTTGCACCATCCATGTTTGATCATGAATAAATAATCTGAGTTTTATAAACTTATTTTGCATGGTCATACCAAAGGAAAGGATGTTCCTCTTCTGGTGATGTTCCCCTCTTTCTAGTATTCTTTACACCTCTGGCTATCACTACCAACACCATGATTGTTTCCACCCACCAAAGGCCAAAAAGAGCTCAGACTGTAAGCCACCAGGTCAGTGCCAAACTGCAGAGTGGAACATTAAGCACTTAAAGAGCCAAATATCCCCCTTAGGACATTTTGGAGCTAAACGATAGTACACTAATGTTCATCAGGTGACTGTCATCATCCAACTGCAGAACTACCACAATATTAAAACCACATGAAAAGGGAAACGAATAACTCAGAGCTTCTCCTTGAAATGCACTCGTCTGGTGGATGGGAAACAGTACACTCTGGCATTCATGCTTTAACAAAGACCACCACCTATTGCGTCTAGCCGAGCAATGCCAGTGTCATTGCACAGCACGATATTCCCAGACTCGATACATTATAAGTCAGCTTAGGAACATAAAAATGGAACGCAGTGTGTTGACCTGTCCTCTAAAGCCAGGTTTCAACTTTAAACGTTATGCCTTGGCCTGGCCTTTGCTTGTGGAGTGTGTGGCTGTATAATAATAATACTGTCACAGTGAAACAGCTCATAGCTTACTTTAAATCCAACATAATAAAAGAATGCATCCAAACCTCACAAAGCATTCAGTCACACACTCACCACAGTCAGCAATGCAGTGACTGCAAACAACCTAACGTGGAAGTTTTTGGACTATGAAAGGAAATCGAAGAGGGCTAATCATGACCCGTTTGCTCTGAGATGGCTGTGAACCCTCCCCACCAACCCACCACACTCCATTTTTCTTAAAACCTACAGCACATTTAAAAGTGCTAGTCATTAGGATGTTGTTGACATTCAGGGGACAGAAGTGTGTCTAACTCCACCCACACTCTACCACCATTTCTGGCAAATCAGTGGAAGGATGTCACAAAGTTATTTTGGCACTCGTCCCAATCTTTGTCAATGGGGACACAGACCATTGCGTACTGTACAAAATTACCTCTTGCAAACCAAGCTCATGCAACTCATATCCCACTTTTCCCACAAGAACCACATGATGCAAGGTTAATCTCGGCGGCTCTGACAGGTTAGAGCTGTTTTTCAGGTATGGCACAGACCCAGGCAGGTGGTTTTTATATTGTGGATGGTCTAAATTGTAGTACTACTATATTTTAGTATAATGCGTCTACAATACTGCTTTTAAAACACGTTACCAGACAACTGAAAAGCCAGCAACTGAACAGAAATCTGCTGTTACCTATTTGTGCTTCTGTGCTTGTCCGTGTCATCCAGCAACAAGGTTAATCCACTACTTCAGATCAGAAAAGACACAGGCAAACTAAAAAGAGCATGTTCCCCTTTATTACTGTCTTGTTAAAACCACTGGCCTTTAAATGGCCTTGCAGCTGAAAAACACACATCTGAGAAGCTGAGGGAGTGAAACTGTCAAGAACAAGAGACTGAGACTTGGAGAGGGAGACATAATTCATCAGAGCTGTCACAATGTTGAGTCATGTACTTAAACTTGGCAAGAAGAGGTGAACGATGTGCTGAGGTCGGACGAGGGGAGAAAAAAAGAGAGAGAAAAGCCTTGATTGTCTCCTAACAGTGGCCGGTTTGCTCCCAGTGTCAGTGGCCATCGTTCAGGGGTAGACGAGTGGCGTTTTTACTGCCGTAGCTGGATTAATGAACTGACAAAGCCTGTTTGAGGCACATGACGGGGTAACTGTGAGAGACAACTGTAGATAATGGTTCAAGAGGGATGTGGGGAGGTTAAATAATGACAAATTCACATCAACAAGATTAGCAAATCACCCCTGTTGTCTGGAGCATATAATAATTCTCAAAGAAATACTAAATTCCTCCGCTCAAGAGGAATTCGATGTCGAGATGTAAAATATGAGGCTGTAGCTGAGAAATTGTGGAAAATCCTGACATGTAATGGCTCTCGTTGGCCCTTAAAGGTACATCACAGTTAAAGGGTGACGCTATCGCAGCAATTCATTTGCAAATCTGACCCCCTACCATACTTTTCTCTGAGTTTTGCCAATCATAGCAATTCCCAGTACAAAACATCAAATCCTGTTTTTGCTAGCTGCTTCCTTCCATGACAGAATCATCTGCATAAACCAGAGGACTTGAGTTGTATCACAGTTGCTGGTTTGTCCCGAATCAATATGGGTTTCCTCGGCTGTGTTTATGAGCCAGGAAAATAGAGCTCATCACCTTGTGGTATCTTATTGCCTGACCTTTATCTCCTGTCACCTCCTAGTTGCTCGTGAAGCAGCTGCTACGACTGCTGCTGGCCCATTTGGTGGTAATCTGGTGCAAAGCAGAAGACCCACATCCTGTCCCTGATAAACACTTTTCAGGTTCTACCTCAACTGCACTTCTGCTTCAAGATCCAACCACAGTGCCCAGATTTGCTCATATTAATAAGGTTGTTTTTGGCATAAGAATCTTTTTTTTTTTTTTTTTGGTCTTGAAGAGAAAATAAAAATATAAATCCCTGCAACCATTACAACTCATTGTTCAATTTAGTAAGAGAGCACTGCAAGGTTTCTCCTTTGTTGTAATCAGCTTAGTTTGTGAAAGGTTCCTGACCCCATGTTTTCTACCTGTAATTGAACTTGGACCATTCATACGCTGTCAGGCCAAAACATAGTCAGGCCAAACAGGCCAAACGACCCAAGGGACAACACAAGGATTAATCCCCGACAGGCAGTGAAATGGGCAGAATATACCCTTTCATTGTCATTCTCAATGCTTTTCTTCCACGATGACCATTAATAGTTCTCAGTAAAGACAATAATCCTATGCTAATACATCACCATTTATAGGTTATTACATGATCGCCAATGTCACTTAAACAGGCCTATAAACAGCATCATCTTTGTTCATGACTTCATTGACTGCAGCAGCATGTTTGTTTGATTTTGTCATTAGGATGCAGTCACCTACACACTGGAAAAGGCTTTGTGTTCAAATAATCACACTCCACAGGGGGCTTCTTCCCTTCTCAGCCCCAGCTGTGAAGTTTACAACCTCCCCATCCTCCTCTTAGTTATCAGTGATATTCTTTCGATACATCCAACATTTTTGACCACGTTTCCCTCCGGTGACACGTCTCTTTTCGTTTAATCTCAAACATGGTCTGTGGTGGCGAGGACACCCCCGCCCCCCGCCATCAAATCTACTCAGAGAGTCCTTTGAAGTGTTTTTCCTGTCTGTCTTTGCTTTATTAACCCCTGATCCAGAATTGCAGCATTTTGAACTCTGCCGCCTTCCAAACTCACAGGGCCCATGTCATCTTTCATCTGACAAACAAAGATGGTAAAAGTGGAAACAGGGTGTGGTTTGACAAAAGCTCATTAATATCATTTTATTAATCTGCCAGAAAAATGAAGTTTCTCTGGACTCCCTCTCTTAAAGTCAGGTCTGGTACGAGACCACATCCTGACTTCACATGCGGGTGACAGCATCTGGTCAAGTTTAGTTATAAACTCCAGAAGTGTGATCAGAGCCGCAAATGAGCTCCCCCAGGGAGATCTACAAATCTTCCAATGGCTGGAAAGATAACCACAATTTTTAAATCTTTACCAAGTTTAAAAATGTTGGAAACCTCTGCAACACTTTCACTGAAAATATATGTGAACAATTGGTGATTTTAAAATAAATGTGGCTATCGTTCTAAACATACATGAGTTGTTTTGTGTTAAGTGAAGCACTAAAAGGGAGAGAGAAAAAGGGGAGACTTTCTTTTACACATTCTGCACAATTTCCTTTCTATTTCCTCCCTTAAGACCCTTGTCTACAGAATGTGCAGAGTATGCTTTCCATGGACAAGAGGCTCTGGAACCTGCCAGGACAGAAAATAGAGAAAAAAGACACAAAGCTGGAGAGAAAGGTAGAGACAGAAATGTTCCTTCTTTCTCTCGTACTGCAGTATAGAAAGATGGATTTATTACCCAGAAAACCTCACTGATTTTTTTTTCTTCTTTATCCTGGAGTTCCCTGAACAAAAAACCCTAACCCTAACCGTGCAGCAGTTACCTACTCTGACGCTGAGGGGGGGGACCAGTCTTTATTTCTGTCCTGCATCATCCCCAACTGGTGTTAATGTGGGACAGCCACTGGTGAAGGGAATGGGAACTTTGGTTCAACTGCGGTTTGAGATATTAGGAATCTTGGGAAAAGGTTCCCAACCTAGCCCCCTCTTAAAGAGAAATGCCACCTTTTTTCTTTATGTCATCTATTTGTTTGCTTCCATTAAAACCAAATGGTCTTTATCCTTCTTTTAATGGTGATTTCTGCTATCAACAATGGCCAATTGCTAATTAGCTTGGCTGAAATATTAATGAAGAGGCAATACTAGCTCATCTCTCTCTATCCATCAATTTTCTTTTACCTCTGGGTGTTTGAGCGTTTTCCAGCAGATGTCCGTAAGGGGCAAGAATGCACCCGAAAAAGGTCACCAGGCCTTCACAGGGCACACACGCCACTTACTCACACACTCAAACCATGGTCAACCGTCTCCACCTTGGTTTATAGTGTGAACTTTAAACTCTCTTTTGGTAATTCCTTCATTAATTATATTATACAAAATGCAATACCTAATTTTATTTTTACCTTCACCTTCCAGCCACGTGTGTATTTGTTCTTGTAAAAATGTGATTCCCTGATTTGGAACAACATGTTTGTCCTTTGTGGAAATCACTGAAATAATATTTTTGTGTTCTCAAAAATAACAGTTTTATTTTCTCTGCCAGTGGTTGATTATTCGTAAGTAAACATCAACACAACACCAAGGACAAGGTTTTCCGTGACTAAGGGCCTAATTTTAAGATTAAAAAAGCCAAGGTCAGTGATGAGTGTCAGTCCCAGGTCTTGCTTTTCCAGCACTGTGTCTCTGCGACAGGTGCTTAAAACGGCTGCAGTGGAGGCCATTTGTCTGGTTAATTAAAGCTGCTGTTGTGATAGTTTTGCAGCAGTTGTTATGGAGTGGATGACGTCAAAGAAGGAAGGACGCCTCCTAAAATCCAGGAAATGAGACTCCAGGATGTCAAATGCTCAAAACCAATGATCAGACCAGACATTACGGAGCATCTGTTTGTCTTTCCGTCATGGCAACTGAACTTCCAAACCCTGTTAACGCCTCAGTTAGCTATTAAGGCAATGCTGTGATGAGGGTAATTAATGTTTTAAAAGAAGCATTAAACCAACTGATTTTCACACATCAAGTTGCAGCAGGTGTGTTTTTATTTGGCTCAGGTTTGTCTCTCAGACAACATGACAGAACATTGTGAGTCAACCAACACTGTTGACACTGGCTGTCAATAAAAGATAACTTCATATGCTCTTAAATCACTCTCCACTGCAACTTCAGCAATAAACCTACCCCTGTGAACTCATCTCAGGATCTTTGAACTGTGGGAGGATGCAGGAGCAAGGCCAAGGGCTGGGAAGGAGGGAGAGGAAAGAGGGGGTAGATGGGAAGATAGACAGAGTCATTAAGATAACTGGAGTGTCAATGTAATCCATCAAGTCCGATAAGGCCTCGTTCTGATGCCAGAGAGCAAGGTGTGGTGCTTTTTCCTCACTAATCACTGTCAGTGGAAACGTCCCCCCTCAGCCTGTTTGTTGTTCTTCCTCTTTCTATTAATATCAGTATTGATGGAATTGCATCGGGGTTCTTCATTCATTACAGCTGACCCATAAATTAAATCTGAGCCTTTATCAGAGAATCACGTAAACATCCTCTGGACTCCAGGTTCTTTTCACTTTATTTTTGTACCAACTTCTTTATCTTTTGCTGCTCAGAGCCTCTCCAAGAAGTATGCATGTTATCATTTTTCCACTTAAACTATCATGACCCTTGACTCCAATGGTGAGGGTCAGTGCTGTCTGTAATTACTGTATGTAGGCCTTCAGTATTTCTGTCAGGGCCAACGGCTGCAACAGTTTTATTTAGTATCATTTATTTAATTTTTGTTTTGGAAGACATAAAAATTGCCACCAACCATCTACCATTATTTTATCTGCCTGTACTCAATGTTAATATAATTTTAAATGTTCTTAAAATTAGATCCAAATGTGTGCAATTGGTATTTTTCAGAAAATGCTTAATGTGCAAACCAGAACTGTGTGAAAGCCTTACATCAACACTTTGAACCGGTTTCATCAACTTGGCAATCAAGTTTATTTGCAGAGAACAGCTTTACTATAAATATTAAATCTGCTTGGAATGATTTTAAATAAAGTTCTGACGTGCACTGGCAAGAACTGATGAAGCCGGACTGAGGTTAGCAAAGACGACATTATGACAGACATTTATTTGATTTTACTCCTTCTATCTCTAAATTATTGCTACAGCTCACTCAGGGAATGTAGCCCCCCCTCGCACACTGGCTCTCCATGCAAGACTGATATTTGGAACTGGCGGCGTTTTCATTGCACCTGAAGCAAGTTTTTCATTTGCGCAATCAGAATTACAGGCAGTGTTTTAAAGGGTGAGTTCAACTTAATGGAGGCCTCAGTTTTACCTCTTTAAATTACCCAGAAAATGATCGGTAATCCTTCGAACATGGGTGATGGATCTCCAGGGCGGCATTTTCTCTTTCTTTGACCGCTCGTCCACCCGCTCAAGTTTCACGTGACTGCAGGTGAATGATTCCAGCCCCTAACAAGGTCTGTACAGTGAAAAGCTGCACAAATGCTCATTCATATCAATCATTCAATGCCATCAAAAAGATCCTTGTTTCCAGCAGCACTGGCTCAAAACACACCTAGCCCTGTTTTGCAATGAAAAGTTCCCTGTAGCTGAAATTTTAGGTGCTGTAATGACACTTGGATGGATTTAAAACTCTATAATACTCTTTAGTTCCCTATCAAAGAGGTGGAATCAATGTTCAGCAATGTTTCCATATTCAACACCTTGATAAAGCCTGTCGAGCTTTTGGGTTTGTGATGATGAAAGAGGGCTTTTGTATGCTGATCTCTGGGGGTGCGAGCAGCAGTTGGTCAGCAGAGGGTCTGAAAATTAAGTGGAGGAGAAAACTCGGGTCTCCTGCTGCAGTTCAGAGGTGTGAAGGGCTGTCCCGGGTTGCGGCGTTTGGTACCTCTCCCCGAGCAACAAATGTGGCTATGTGACCACCTCACCTTGCCGCACAAAGGATGCTCTGTCTGTGAAACACACACTGCAATACACGACCCCTGAAGCTTTTCTCTTCATCAGGGGGCCACGTGTTCCCAAGTCCCAGCTTACAAATACTTGTTTGCTGACAGCCTGCTGGTTTTCTGAGTCTGAACCCACATCTTTTTCCCCCAGGCTGATAAAGTGCTCTGATAAGCTGTGAGGTGCTGATGAAAAGTGGCCCTGAGCCCCCACAGCTACAATATGAAAGAGTGGGTTGTCTGGAGTGTGTGTGTGTGTGTGTGTGTGTGTGTGTGTGTGTGTGTGTGTGTGTGTGTGTGTGTGTGTGTGTGTGTGTGTGTGTGTGTGTGTGTGTGTGTGTGTTGCTCATAACATTTGAGCCTACTTTCGCCACCAGCTGTGGAAGGGGAAAAAAAAGAGGGGGGAAGGGTGTGGAAATGGGGAGCCATGCCATGTGTTTATGTTGACTAATGAGCTAATTACCCAACCTCTAATCTACCTCAGCTTGTGTCATTTCACAGGAATGCTGCAGCAGTCAAACGCTTGCAGATTATGGGTCATTTCCTGACAGTTAAAGGCAAACTACAGCAGTAATTCCACCACACATCAGGCGTTAAACCACAAGCTGCAGCCTCTCCATTTGCCTCCTCTTGAATTTATTGTCCTGAAACTGGTCATCAGGATTTAGATTTACGTAGTTGCTTCAGCATCTTCCTTTTAAGCATGTAAGTGATGGATGTTTGGCCTCAGATTACATTTGTATAGAGTTGGGGAAACTACGTTTTCCCTGTGAGAGTTGCATAAATTCAATTTTTTATTTCTTTTTCTTATTGAAAAGATAAAAGCTGTTGAAATTGTTAATGCTTCATTAAGTCAAACCAAATTGGAGTATTTTACCATGAGATTTGTTTTCATTTGCTCAATGAGCAAATGAGCTAGAAGCATTGCTTAGTAAAATATTTAGAACCAACTGAATTTACTAAAGTGAAATATTTTATATGTAAAATTGCAGTGGTTTTACACTTCAGAATCAATTCTTTAAAGTTCCTCTTGTTCTTTATGAGGGAACCACGCCAGCACTGACATATGGCCTTGAGTTACATCACCGCAATTAGCTTTGGTTTGGTCTGAAAAGGAGAGAGAGAGAGAGAAACAGAAAAAGAGAGAGAGACAGAAAAAGAGATACAAAGAGATATAGATGAGTTTACAAGACTTCAATAGCTGCTTGTAGTATTAGCTTTACATGTTGAGTGTGTTTAAGTGACAAAACTATTCTATAGGATTAAATCTGGATTATTAAAACGCAAAAAAGAAAAATACTGCATTTAGTTTTTTAAAGTTGCATCTAAGTGACCCCCTGAAATGAAGTGAAATAAAACCTTCTCTTCTTTATGCACATGTGTGATATGGACTTGTAATACATCATTTGTATGATTACAATCTAGATAACATCAGAGAATTTTGCTCTGCTTCCTCTCGCCTGGTTTTAGACGAGTGCTAATGAATCCGCTCAGCGCTGACGTATTGCCTGACTTTGATCCGAAGTATTTGCTAAAACTACCGAAATAGCTACCATTACGCTGCAGCTGTCAGTGGCGGAGGTTTATGCATGATCTGCGTCTCATAGCTGCACATTTTTCAACCCAAACTATGCAGATGAAAGTCAAGAGATTTGAGGAAAAACAGGCAAAAGTTTAAAGCGCTTTAGAGGATTGAATCAATCAAATCTCTCACAGTTGGACAGCATGGGAGGTCTCCATCCACTCTGCCCACAGCCAGAGGTGTGAGTGGGGATTTAATGCACCCCTTCTCCTCACCGTCACCTCCCCCAGGTCCGTCGTCCCCCCACCTCCCCTGGGGTGCATGCTGCTCCGCTCCCCCTCAACCAGCTCCAATCCATCACTCCTAAGATTTCACTTTAATAGGTGGTCCTTTTCCTCCTTTCACTGGGCCTTATGGGAAAATACGGTTAAGGAGAACAAGACAGCGAACAGTGAGACGTATGACTGAGACTTGTTTCAAATGGCTGCCTTCCAACAGTGTTTGGTGATAATATCTGACTCCGGTTTCGCTGCTAATTCTAAAACAACAGAAGTCAATGGCTCTATTTCAGCCCCCATTCTTGCATTTTTATTGTTTTTTAAGAAAAGGAGACCCATTCTTTGGAGTTTTAACAACAGCCTCATCCAGCAGTGATTACTCAGACTTTCCTTTACTGTCCTTACACAGTTGGTCTTGTTAAACCTCATCGTTGGAGATGAAACACATGTAATAATCTGGCTTATTTCAAACCTGCAGAGAATATCCTTTTTTCTTCAGCAGATGTGCTTCGGTTTCGTCGATATCTGTGTTCCAGAGGGCCGAGCATAAAATGGCTCTGCAGTAGCGCCTCCAGTCAAACAGAAGGCAGGCCGGTCAATATTTAAATGGCCTTTGTTTGTTTTGCTTCTGCTCCCGTGTGTGCATGTGAGCCCAGTATAAAGAGCCATGTCCTTTTGAAGGGTTAGCACCAGGAAAGTGTGGGGGAAGGAAACCCTGCTTTGGTGTTTTATATATCAACGGAATCACTTCCCTCAAATAAAGACGTGCTCCGTTCTGCCGGTCCGGCTGGAACAAGCTGCTCGTTTCCCGTCCTGAAAACTCGTAGCACGCTTGAACAATGCGGGCCGGGGACGGAGGCGATGTCATTTTTTGAAGACCAGGCGCTTTCTGTCTGACCGCAGGTTCCGTCTGAATCGTGTGTTTACAGTATTTGTGACATCTGAATGAACTGAAACGATTGTGCCATTTGGATTCGTATAAATGTTGGAACAATAGATGGCAGCTTTTGAACCATCACCTGGAACAAAAGGCAGAGATGAAAGTGTTTCCTTTGGGCCTGTAAAGTCCCCAAAAATTCCCCAAGATTTCAAGCAAAAGACTGCTTTTCGTGGTGGGATTTTAATAATTATTATTCTTATTCTACCTAAAATTAAAAGTTAGCAAAGTTAAAAAAAAAACAAAAAAACATTTTGTTTCCATGTGTCTCATGATAGGTTAGGAAGCAAAATTAATGCTAAACATGACAAATTCATGTTATCTATTAAATTAATCAATACAAATAATTTATGTTTCGAAATGTTTATTCTGGCTCATCTATCTACATGCATCTTGATTTGGCATAGCTGGGTTCATCTATATATGTTTTTACACATAAGTATCCTAGTAATCTATAAATTTTAAATACACAGGATGTAGCCTAGTGAATGACACCCACCTACAAATGATGATCCGATGAAGAAAAATCTATATATTTATTTTTATCTTCTCCAGCCAATAACAGCCATGTCCTACAGACGCAGATCTGGCCTGAGTGCTGCCGGGGCCATGTTGAGTCGCTCACTCGTGCGGCCCCCTCATCAAATTACAACACTGCTCCCCCTGTCATGTTGGCAAACAAAGGTCTTAAAGCGCACTCCCAGTGTAATTGCCTCTAATCTCGGACATAATGTGCCCTTTCATGTCAACGTCTCGCAGAGAAAAGGGAGCTGTTCTTCTGGCCGCGCGTCCACTTTCACCCTGAGCAAGACAGTTAAACAAATTTCAGCTTTGATTTTTTTTTTATTTTTATTTTTTTTTTATTTCTTTATTTTGAGGAAGGAAGAGACTTTTCAACTGTGACTCAGGGAAGCATTTTTTCTGACAATTGGTACATTTGCATGAAGGCTACTCATTTGATTGAAAGCTTTTTTTATTTAAGAGATATGTGATTCCATGCAGAGGAGAGGAATAAACCTTTTCATAAACTGTGTTAAAATAAAATAAAAATAAAAATGTAATCCTATAAAACCTCTTATAAAACCTCAAATCCTCTCCAAATAAATTCAAACTGATTGATGTACATCTCTGCATGTGACTCCACTTCTGATGAAGTGCGTTTTTGCATGTCAGCACCATCTTAATCAGATGAGGTATAAACATCAAGATATTTCTGTCAGAAATGAGATAAAACTGCTTTGCACTGCAATTAAAGATGAATATGTGCATATGGTGACGTGGTATCTCCTGATGAGCTCCTCCACCTTTGGCCTGGTTTCTCTCTGTGGTGAGCATCAGGCAGTCTGCAGCTGGAAGTGTTTCTGTGGTTTGGCCAGGTGTCTCTCTGCCTGCCTGGGACAAGACATCAGTGGAGCCCATGAACCAAAGTTTGGGGGGGGGGTCAAGCTGGAGGCGCTGAGTGAGCCGGCTGCCCCTCGGTGCTCTGAAATGTCCTGCAGACCCACCTGACTGGTGGTCAGCTGTAACTGATACATTAGGAAGCCCTGGAGGGAGGGGAGAATTAAGAAGTGTGCAAGCATGTGGAAAGAGAAAAAAAGAAGAGAGGAGAAAGGATGATGGAAATGTTCAAGTGAGGAGTCCTTTTGGTTTAAAAATTTGAAAAAAAAAAAAGGGATGGAATGCAAATTTTAATAGGGTTTCCAGGGGCTTTGGCAAGCAAAGATGAACATATCAAGTAAAAAACACAGTATCTGATATCTGTGCTGTGTTAGAGAGAGCGCAGGGTAAGAGGAGAAGCACTGTTTCTAAAACCATTCAGTCAGCCTGTTTTTAAGGGACCCAGCTGTGCGCCCTGGAGGTCCTGAGCCGTAACTGTGGCAAAGTCAGCACCATGAGGCCAGACTGGAGCTTCAGACCCTGCTTATCCTTGACCTGATGTTCTGGGAGCCACGCTGAATTGACGAGCCTCGGGGGAGTCGTCATAAGGACTCCCAAACAATCAACCATTCATCTCTGCAGCCACGGGCTGGAGGTGTGGGGGCAAAATCTCTGCACTTACAAGACGCCATTTTGAAGCGGTGATAAGGCCCATTCGAATACCAAAGAAATCAGTTCACTTTGCTTAAGATTTTTAATAGTGGAATTTTAAGAAGAACATTGACTCAGCACATACTCCCCCGTGAATATGGCCGGGATATTTTTGGATAATGTGGCTGAACTGGCTCGAGCCCATCACGCCTCATCTGCCAGGACTTCGCTCTGCTGTTACATAAGAGAGCACAGCCCGTCCAGACATCTCGACTTGTCCTTATGTGGACAAAAATGGGTGTGTTTGACCGAGTCCCCCTCGCCCACATCCCCTTACCGTGACTGCATCAAACAACTTTTCTCCAGATTTGCCTCCGTTTCTTTTTCTTTTTTCAAAGTCGCATTAAGTCTCAGATCGGAGGCTCGGGGTCAGCAGCACATCGGTCACATTTTTCTGTGAGTTACTGACTATAGTTATTTATAGAGCGAGAGCAAATATACAATGGAAGGAGGGTAGCAGTTTGGGTGGGAGGCCGCTTAAGCCTCAGAACATCTGTCCTTTCAAAGGCATCTCCTCTTGGAATGCTCAGAATCCTCTCTAAGGGTGTCAGCGCTTCACTGGTAGTCAGCGAGCGGGCATGTCAGTGAAAACAGAACTGCAGAGAGGTGGAGTACACAAGCCCTTCCAAGCTCCGACACAGCAATATTCCCAAAGTCAGCTGATTCCCCCTGATTATGGAAAAGATGAAAGTGGGAAAGTCTCGTTTGATTATTACAAATTGGATGTTTAGAATTTTGAACTGATTCTCTTCCAAAGACTGTACGTGTACTTTTCAAGCCATCTGTGTTTCGTAATCATCAGATCAGGGCCTGATGCACCTCCTGCTGCTGTTCATTATTTTTCTTCTTTAATTTTTGCACTTAAACAAGAGAGAGAGTGTTGTTGGCCATGTAAATGCAACATATTCAAATTTTCAGGTTTTTGTTCATTCATTTTCATGTTGTTGCTTTTCTCGTTTCAATTATCATCAAGGCCCACAATTGTGTGTGTGTGTGTGTGAGACACTGTCTCTGTTTAGTCTGTCACACACTCGTAACCTTGTAACCATGCCAACACGCCCAGTTTGACGTCTTACTGAAACGACCAGAATGAGTTTTGAAGATTTTTGAGGATTTAATTTCGAAAACTTGATATGGTTTTGTATCATCATAATTATAAAAAATAGGAAGTTTTTGATTTTTAATTCTTGTATATAATTCAACAAACTGATTTGATTTTTTTTTTCTTTTTTTTTTGCATTCGCAGCAGAGTGTTCCTGAGCATTTTAACATTTCCTGTGACCTGGTATATAAAAGATGTAGCCCTCCCGCTGTTTATTTGTGTGCAAATTGGTCAAAAAAAACTTTAATTATTCTAATGAATAATTTATGTTCTTTTGCAGTAATTTTTAATTTTATTTGTGCCTTGCCGTGCCTTGCAGAACAAGAAACGGAGCTTTGAGGATTTAATTTTAAAAAAAAAGCAAATAAACTAACAAAAACAGATATATCTCACTGTGTTGGCTGATCTTTAAATCCAAAACATTGAACTGTGTTTTTATTTGCCATAGTTTTCACCTTTTTGAATATAGAAGATTATTTATTACTCAAAATAATAGGAAAACTATACACTATTTTCCAAGCACATTTTAGGATCAACTTAGAAATTAAAATGTTTATCACCATTTTAGCCTCGGTATTGTTTATTCAATCCATTTAAAATATTTACAATTAGATGACATTTAGGATTATTAAAAAGCTTCAAAGAAAGCTTTAAGTCACGAAAAGGGATATCATAAATAATGTGTTTGACTTGAAATATGAACTAGTATTAATAAAAAACAATTTCAAAACACATCTGATCTTTGGAAAAATGCACAAATGTCAGTGGTGAAGTGGTTTTTGGTTGGACAGGCATTTCCTTTATTTCCACAGAATAAAATCCAGAATGAACAAGTACAAATATAATCAATTAAAATCCTCTTACTTGTGTTTAAAATCAGACAGTTATTAAAGAGAGAGAGAGAGAGAAAGAGAGAGAACTAAATGGCAACAGGCAATACACAACAAAAAATATTGAATATTTTAGTATCGATGGGGGTATTTTAATAAAATATGTTTTATAATCTTCATTTCTCATCATTGTACATAATTTTTAAATGTGTATGTCAACAAATCATTTCTGTTAGTTGATTTGACTCTTTTTATTTCTTATATCACGTTTGATTGAGTTGATTTCATTTCCAATATTACAATTAGAAATTTTATATTTAGTTCCCAGTTGAAAACATGAAACAACGGATATATTTATCAGTGATTTTTAAAAAGGCTATATAAAGTATGACGTCATTTATTTGAATTTGTGCACCCTGAAGATTCTAACCGCCACTCCCACGCAGGGAAGAATCCCACTATAATTACATTTAGCAGTGGAAGCTACAGGCCTGAAACCCGTCATTTAGCCGGCATTAAATAAACACGGGGCCCATCAGCATCAGATACGGCCTCACACAGTTGCACTCTCAGGGCCCTGCACAAAAAAATAAAATCCAGGGTCATGAACCAGGATATACACCAAGAACAGTACAGCTATTGATATCTAATTTGGGGCAAAATATTAAAATGTGCTATAAAAATCAACATGTAAGCACTTCATAATGATTTCCAGCCTTCTTGAACAAACAGCGAAAGCCACACCATCAATACAGGATGCCAATTATTCAGCATGTTATTTCTTGTTCTGTAACACCTCATCAGAGGTCTGCGAGTGAGGTCAGCTTCGTTCCAAAAACAAATTCCGTGGTGTGACGTTTGGATTGGAAATATTGTTACTAAACAATGGGAATAATTGCTGGGAGATATTTTGTTCACACTTTGAAGGATTTACATACAACTGAAATGTGATATGTGGCACTTACTATAGATTTTCTGTCTGTCATCAGCTCAGTCTCGCACTGATGCTGTGCCAAAAGAGTACAATAAACCTCCGAGAACCACTAGAGAGAAGCGCTAACTCTGGATTACACTCATCCAAGTATAGTCGATTGAACTTCAGATTACCAAAATAAAAATTTGCTCTTTAAAGACTTCGATTTAATCTCAATATTCATCTTGTTTCGAAGCCATTACATTTTAAAATAACATCCAGTTGAGGTGCGTGTGTGTGTGTGTGTGTGTGTGTGTGTGTGTGTGTGTGTGTGTGTGTGTGTGTGTGTGTGTGTGTGTGTGTGTGTGTGTGTGTGTGTGTGTGTGTGTGTCTGAGGTTGACCTCTATACGCTGAAGCTCAAGATCAACATCAGCAGTTCCTCTGAGGGCTGGTGTTCTGTCACTTCATAAAAAAGTTTTACTGCTTAAATAAAATTTACGACTCCAAAACAAACAAACAGAAATCTTTGCCATATCAAAAAAGCCTGGCAAATGTGTGAAGAATAAAAGACTGATGCAATTAAAAGACTGATGGAAATATGGGTGCAATATGGGTACTTGACTTTACTAAAACAAATATTTTCAGTTAACCGTGCAACGCAGCAAATATTTAGAATAATAGTTGGTTGCTGTGCATTATGAACTGTCAATCTCATCCCTGGAGCTAATTAAAAAAAAAAAAAAGGCCTTAGAGCTTTATTTGTTTGCACACACTGAGGGCAGAATGGAACAGTCAGGCGTGGGGGCATGAAAAACACACCATCCCTCCTTGCCAACATGCTGACACCACACAAGCGTCTTGACAAAACATTAGTTTTCCCCAGTGTGCTTCTGCTTTTCCAAACGTCTTAGATTTTGAACTCGATCTAATCAATTTTTATTTGTTGCAATATCATATTGATTCATTTTCTGCTCTTGGTTCCTTCACAAATAATATGAAGGCAAACTCTACATGTGTAAAAAACGGTGTAGATTACTGACCTGGGCCAGAATACCATCATCTCATCCGTGTCCTCACTGCTGCAGTCACCAAAGTAATTTTGCTCCCCTCTGAATTCTGGACGTCCCGTCAAGTGACACAAAGATGGAGCTGGAGGAAAACGACACATCTAAATTGTTGGACCCCAGACGTCAGCTGCTGGGGCCTCACGGCTCTCTGCTGCCACCTGTCTGCGTTCCGAAGAACATGCGGTGTGAACGCAGAAAGTGCTTAGTAATCTGTGGTGATTGATCAGAGGAAAGTTAAAAAAGCTTTGATTAAAGAACTTGTGCGTTCACTACATGAAAAGGACAGTTTTCCTGCATTAAATGCCTCTTTCACCGTGTTTGAGCTGAATGTAACATTATCACCTTCCTGGAGCATGCTTGTAATGTAAACATAATTAAGATACAGTTCTGAGTAATTTGGCCCTCCCTGAAATAAATAATTTGATTGAATCTCTATGGGCAGCAGTAAAATTTTCTTCCTGATTAAATCTCTGTGAAGGATGTTCCAGAGTGCGAGCTGAGACGTATCCAAACAGGAAGCAGTTGAAACTAACATAAATATTAATCAGGCCCTGAGTAAACCAATCAGCAGCTTTGTTTCAAAATAGACACCAATCAATTAGTAAGTGGATTTCCTTACAAATTAAGAGACCAAATCAACAAAAACACTCTGAAGATTCCTAACAGAAGTATGATGTCTTTTTTTGTTTGTTTATTTGGCACCAAACCAGCAGCCAGATCACCACAATACCTCATTCCACCCCCCTTCCCTGAGACTGGAGGCCATTGAAGAGAGTCTCATGTGCCCCATCAGCTGTATTCAACCACATCCAGACTAAAGTATCCCCCCGGAGGCAGAATCTCAGTGAGGCCATCACCTGCACTGAGGATGAGGAGACAAAATGTTGAGTCAAACCAGCTGCATCGCCCATCCCTAACAGGCAGTCTGACCTTTTGTGCCAGTAAAGGCCAAAACAGTAGTAACAAACACGCAAAGGCCCCCCTCCCCCACACACCCCGACTCTGAAACCAGATCAACAGGCCAGCATATTGCAACCATTTATTCATGACAAATAGCTCTGAAATGAATGTCTGCGTCCAGTCATCAGTGATTGCCACATAAGCAGTGGATGAAAGAAAAACGCTGCCTCTAATTTTAAGAACAGGAAATGAGACAATGGCAGAGACAACCTTATCACATATTGAGACGATCGCAACGGCCACAGTGAGAAATGCTCTTTGGATGGTGCCTTTGTTGTCTCGCCATTCCTAAGTCCCAATGTGATCATCCCAGCCACGGGATTTACTTTGCAACTGACTTACTTCCTGCAGCTTGCGTCCACATGAGCAGGATCACTGAGAATTACTCAGCTAATAGACAATATGAAATGTCTATCTCGCTGCGATTTTCTGCTGCATTTTTTAGGCGTGATACCATATTATTTTGTGCTTAGCTTTTATCACCGCAGTCTTGAATGTAGCACATAAAACAGGAGCTCTAAATCCCCAAACCAGACATCTCACATTGCTGTGGAGCCAAGACTCGAGCACTGAATTATTTTACTTTGAATTCTCATGCAAGTATTGCACAAACTAACATTAGCGTCATGCACCTGCCGCGTTACTGCATGTGTGGTTTTGCATTACCTGCAAGTGCAATATAAAGACAAAAACAAAAAACAAAAACACAACAACTAAATCATCAACATGCTGTAATGGCCCACCATTTGATTTGCCTAAAGCCCCCAATCTGAACCAGTCAGTCAGTGCAGCACAGTTGAACAAACAGGATCACTCGTCATGGCAACACCTGGAGGGGAGCACGTGCAGGCAGTGGAGGAAAATGATCCCAGTTAAGTGCTGCAGATAATGACACTGCTATATTTATATTTGTCTTTAGCAAGGGACAGCCCAGCCATTCCACCACTAACCACAGACGGTGTTTTTTTCTGTCCAAACAGTGCCAGTGTGACTCTTAACCCAATGTTGGAGGGAAGTGTAACAGAAGAATATCCAAATACTAAAGGGTCAATAGTGTCAAGTGCCATTGAGTCCTCAAGAGTTTCTAAATACTCAGAGCACGTCAATGAGTCAGGGCAATAAAGCGGCTGACCAAGAAAAAGACCTGGAAATGAAGACAATGGAGGGTGTTTCATTATGTAAGTGACATGATTAGTCTGTGCGTTATCCCCAGGAGCACATTAAAGAGCCTGTTTTTATCTCACCATCGCACCTGCAAGACCTCAGGATTCTGCTGGAAATTCGCTGTTTGTATTTTTAGAACTGACTGATGTGAACTCAGTTTGTTATAGGCTTGTCCAGGGCACAGCTGTGCACGCTTGGCTGCGGAAGGCATAACCTGCCATGCCGATGCAGGCAGGAGGGGAAAGACAAGAATGTGAGGAGGCGAACGTCCTCCTGATTTCACAAAAACCAAAACAAGAATGTTTGAGCCACAGTTTGAGGAGTGAGCATGAAATCAAAAAGGAAATTGTGACTGTTTAAGGAAAAAGCTGGACAAAACCTGCTCTGTATTCTCTGGACTGAATGAAAGTGTGAATATGCTGTTACTTGCAACTTTCTTTTATGACATTGTACTGACAGCGCATTGACTGACCCATCCCGGCTGAGTGATATTCCTGACATTAGCAGTTCAGATCCACGGATGTTCACCTAGCCTCATGTTGACTTTGCTATTCAATGGCATTAGCACATCGGTGCAGCTTTGGCCAGAAAATCTCACTCATTTCCAGGATTTTTCCATGGAGCGACGCTCCTGACCCTGTCATCACCTCATGCTATGCAATGCTACTGCTAATTCCTGCCTCAGCCCCACAGGTCCCAGGTCAGATTCACACGAAGCTTCTGTTTTACACCACGGAGCCACGGCCTGTCCCAACCTGACAGATTATTTTTAAGTTCCGCTGACCCACAGGTCACCGACTGTACACCATGTTGTGTGTCAGAGTTCGCCATGCTTTCACAGAGGTTTGGTTCCAGTCCATCACTGAACATATTGTGCCAAAGGATGACAACCATCAAAAGAGGTGGAGAGACCGAGGTGAGAAAGGGCAGTGAGACGTGCAAACAAAGAAGTGTGTGAGAGATAAAGTGTCGGACAAAGAGACAGCGAAAGCAGTAAAGTGAAGAATGTGTTATCGCCAGGTCCGTTCGTTACAGGCCCGGGTCAGGAGGGTGTGAGACGTGAGTTAGCATAGCTAAGCGCAGAAGCCTGCTGGAATATGTGTGGGGCCATAGGAAGTGCTGTGTGGAGAAGATAACGCTGTGCGAGTGTGTGTGAGGAGGCAGCAGAGGAGGGGGTTCGGAGAGTAACGCTGTCCTCAGCCCTGCCCTGCTTTCCTCTATTCACTGCCCACATCCTGTCTGCCTGCTGCTCCCTAATGGCTTTTAATGAGCCACCGGTGATTCCCCTCTCCTTCCTGCATTCGTACAACATGGCACGCTGCAGGGCAAGTGAAAGGAAGAGCGAAAGAGACAGTTATCGAGGTTTGACATATGGACAAATATTATCACTGCCTCCACTGGTAGTCCACTAGTCCACAAGAGGTACACCTGGACATTTTCACAAATGTGAGAAATTAAAATAAGAAAATATACTCTAAGAAATTCATATATCAATATTTAGAATGTGCAAACACTACAGCTTGCAGGCCTTCACACTTTGAAACACTACTCACAATAACACTCCCTTAAAAGTCTGATCAGATCTGTTCCCTCGCCGTTCCTGGCAGGAATCCCTGGCCCGCACTTATATGTGTCATCATTGTGATAGATGACAGGTGAGAGAGTCACTGTGATCCCACTGACACTCGGTAATCGAGTTAAGACGGCTGGATTAGACGCTCCTTTTGAAAAGGGCTGAGGTCAGCTCTCTGGTCCGCCTGATGCATGGCTGCAGAGTGCAAAAAGGCTCGACATTGATTACAGGAATGTGCGCATGAGAAACGGAGATAAAAGGGGATAGAAAGTGGGAGGCAGCTTTAGCACAAGAAATTGTATGTGGCCTCGATAGTGCTCTCCAGTTATGGTTTAAAGAAAAGCATACACAGACTGTTGTCTTACAATAAAGATGTAATGAAGCAACATGAGTAAATTTCTCTTAGTTCTAATTTAATGTTTTCAATTCAATTCAATTCAATTCAATTCAATTTGTTCTAAAAAATATTTAAAATACTTTAATTACAACAGTTGTAAAATTACAGGTGCTTTCACGGTGGGGAAACAGTTCTTGGAATAAGAAGATAAGAACCGCTTTCATGGTGCGTTGATGATCAATGAGACATCACGAGTAAACTGTACTGAGGGAAATTACTGTACTGTAATTAGGTCCAGTTTTCACTCACTCACTCATAGGGAAATGTAAATAACAACAAATGGAGTAAAGCAGAGCTCTAGATATCTTTAAACTTATGTAGAATGAAGGAAGATAAAAATGTTCCTTTCTGGCTGAGTGGCAGTTCTTATAGGCCTTGCATAATCTTAAAAGCGGACTTATACTACTTGTGGCTGGTGAGACTGAGGGGGGCCACACTTCCACACAATCTTAAAAACACCTCACTGGAGATGGTCTTTGATTTACAAGCAACAACAGCAACAACAAATACACATAAATAACAGTGTAGGTACAGAGAAAACCCACCCATGTAGCTCTCAACCACAGCAACCGGAACCAGTTGTCATGTTATCCCTTCAAAGTCACCCTTCATTTCACTGGTAGAACTTTGGAAAACAAATAGATTTGAGGCTAAGACCGTGTTTAAGTGATGACAGCACCAAGCAGATGGTGGTTAGCTTAACATTACTCATAATTATCCCAATAGCGATGATTGTGACAATAATAGCTCAAGTAGCAGATGACGACTGCAACTGCAGGAGGGGTTACAAGCTGCAGGAACCGTGTGTATGAGTGTGAGTGTCCGTGCAAACACCTGAGTTTCTTGGCAACCCTCAAAGGAAGAGTCCCAGTCATCGGACATCCCTGTTGCAGGGCCCAGTCCAGCAGCAGACCCAACTAATCAGTGGGAACAAAGGGGGGAGGGTGTCTAGGAGCTCCAAAATAGCATGAGGAGAAGGAGGCGTGGAAGGATGTGAGGGATCTGATGTAACGTCTCACATTGCAGCCGGTGCCTGAAGTCAGCTCAAACTCTTTGCTACAGCAAAATCTGCCTGATATGAAGGAAACCCAAAGAGTAAAGGCAAACAGGGAGTGGGGCTGCTGACTGAGGGATCCGCTACCTTGCGCTTGAAAACGTGACTGTGGATAACCGTGTCGACGCTTGTGAATGCGGTCATATGTGACTTCCTCAGCTGTTCGTTATGAGGTGACAGCCTGACAAACTGTGGCTCTGGTGGTTGCATCAACTTCCTGGCCCAACAAGCCACAGTGTTTTCCCCTGATTGACTTTTCCTCTCAGATGCCACACATGATGGGAAGAGCTTGCACTCGTGGTTTCTTTTGGGGAGGATTACATAACTAATCTTGTCAAACTGACGACGTTATTCTACCTTTATTTTTGCAGTCATAAATGCCTGCACACCGGTGCATATTTGGGTACTGGACTGCAGCCATGTCAGAGTATTTTCGTAATAATCCGATACCTCCAGGTGTCTGCAGAAATCCGCTTGGATGCGCGAACACTGTTGGTCTCCTGTGGGTCTTTTTCCATGATAAGATTTTGTCTGTAATGTAGAGAGGCCCATCTGAAGCAAGAGACGATAAAATGGACAATAAGCGGGGGCCAGCCAGTCCCCCTCCTCTGGGGGCCACAGATTAGGCCTCCTGCACTTCCTCTGGAAAACAGGCACCGGACCCAGAGGAAGCTCCTGTCAGCTGCGCTCCCTCACCTCGCTGGCCTCTCGTGCTCTGCGTCCTACCTCCCTCCCTCTTTGTCGCTGCTCTCTTTTACTTATATTCTCTCTGTCGAGGAGATTAAACTCAGGCTTTTATCCATGGCCCGCCACTGTCCTTCACCCGGATACCACGGGCCAAGCCTCACCAGGATTCTGCGCTGCATCAGGCGTTTTATTGTTGTTTGATATGAGGACTGTAATTTCAGAAGGATGTGAGTAAAATAGAGAATCTCCTGTTGAGAAAGTCCACAGTGGAACAGAGGAAGGTGGAGGATGGGGGGCTGGGG
>BJFM01002645.1:96583-129083 GCA_016586285.1 Arothron firmamentum
GGAGAAAAATGTAAGTTACACAGCAATCAAATAATATGATTTAACCACATTTTGTCTCAGGTCTGGCTGGCAAAAGCCTCACATACCATCCTACTTAAATTTCCTCTATACCCATGAATGTAATGGGAGATGTTATTTTTGAAGAAGGAGGGGGCACTCACGTTGGCCGTTGCGGGCTCGGATTCTTTCCAGAGCTTTGTTCACCCTCTGCTGGTGAAGGTTCTGCACAGCAATGACGTGGTGAAGCTGCAGCAGCCCCACAACACCAACCATGGCAAAAGTGTTTTTTCCAGGTGAAAAAGAAAGTCAAGGTCAGTCTGTCAGAGACCCATCTCAGCTATTTAAGAGAAACACTTTGTATTATCTGCTGTCATTGTGGAACAAAAGGGGAAGAATAGGTTCTGTTTTGGGAAAGTTACTCTTCTAGCAGCACACATTCAGACGATCTGAAAAAAGAAGCCGGGGAAGGGAGGAGAAAGGGCGATGCAGGTGTTTGCGCATTAGCCCCAGTGCTGAGCCGCTCCTTGCTCCATTTCTGCTGAGTTTCTGGAAAGTGGGTTCCTGCACTGAGGAAATCAGCAGAGAACGTTCCCCATGCTGACACCAGCACCACAGGTTGCTGCTGCCTCTCCCTTCCAGGGAAGAGTGGGCCGGGGGGAGTCTGCTCAGACAGCTCATAAAATGAAGGTGTGAGGCTCAGATAGGTCCGCGATTGAGCACAATTTTAAGGAAAAAAAAGTTGTTTTATAGTGGAGTCCTACTTCAATCACCGTTGGTGCTTAGTTGGGAGAAACATTTCAGCTTACATTTTCCAGGTTTAGAATAAATAAATAAAAATATTCATCTTTCTGCACAAAAAAAAGAGAAAAAAAATGCAGACTGAAACAAAACCTGGAACACTGGAGTCAAAGCCCACAATTCTCTTCGTTTGTGTGGACGACTCGGACAGTTGCAGGATATGTGTGGGCCATTGTTAGTCACACTGAGTGCTACCTCAGTGGCACAACTTCCTCCTCTTCCATCAACCTTGATGCCCACACACGCAGACACACACACAAGCACAGTTTGCAACTTCAGCAGCAACAATGTTGTTGTTTTTTATTTTGAAAAAACTAAAGCCATGGATATTTTTTGACTAGATGAGTTGTCATAGTTTTCTTTGTCAATTAAAAAATGTCAGTTGTTGTTCATCGATACCAGTTCAGGTCAGATCAAATTTTAATTCCACTGCATCCACACAAAGCATTTACAGACCAAATATATATATTTAGACATTATATATTTAGAAACTAAATCATCCTTAGTTAATGTTAATAAAACAATGAAATAACATAAAATAAAAGCAGAAGTGAAATATATTGTATTGTTCATGACAAGATATTTGTAACTAACCATAGTAAATATGAAATAATCATTATTTTTATTTTATCTAAAATAGATGTCATATACAAAGTTCTATACTGATAGTTTGAAATCGAATTCTACTTGTATTTCCAAACTGCAATAAATCTGCAGGCTCTACGAATAAGAGCATGACGTCCAACCAAAGCGTGAATACACACAGACACAGTAAATCTTTTTCTGCTGTGCTGCCTGACACACAACACATAAAACGTCTCCCTCACAAATGGGCTCTTTGTGTGGTCAAGTGAATATGACCTGAAGAGTGAACCGCAGCACTGTGACTCTTTTCCTGTTTCCCCTCTCCCCCTTGTCTAAATGAGGGCCGAACTCAAAAAGCTGAAAGCAGCATCAAAAAAAAAAAGAAAAAGACAAATCAAAAATAAACCAGAAATGCATATTTAGCTTAAATATGGTCAGAAATAAGTAACTTTATCCTGACTTTACCAATGCAGGAATACAAATTAGGTTATTAGGCTGCTGTGGTTGGATCGTGTTTCTTCAAATATGCTATGTTGCAAAAGTAATGCTCATTATTTCTGGGATGCTGTGCTTTTTCTTTAGAAACGATCGTGACGTGGAATGAAATCAGCACATTGTCTGCGTATGAGTTGCCTCATCCAGTCCTCCGCCCCCCCGTTGTCTCATATCGTGGGAAATGTTTCACCCTACAAAAGCAACAGTCGTTCTAAAATTCGGGTGCCTCGTGAGGTGTTTTTGTTGGCCGCCGGACCCAACTTTGGGAGTCAGACAGGGAGCGAGTCGAGAGTCTTTTTCCCTCAGTAATGGTCTCATCTGCAGTGAGGCAGGGGATCTGCTCATCGATCACCGTGTGCTGAGGGAGGACAGAGGCTGTGTGGATTTCAAGAACAGAGATGTTCAATATGGACATATATGAAATTGGTGCTATGTTATAAATGAGTGTGAACATAAGTGTCAGCTGCTGCACTAGGGATCCAAATGAAGAGACCAGAATAAATGGGTTTCTGATGCAAAAGGGCTCAAAGAGTTGATATTTTGTTTGTAAATGATTAGATATGCACAAATGCAGCGTGTCTGTACACCCAGGAGCACGTGTTAACGCACTGACCTTAGAGAACAAGCTCCTTCAGTCTGTTTGAACAAGAAGATTGGCTCCATTTAGGTCCTTTAGCGGTAACTCCTCAGTGAGGGCTAAAAGCATAAAAGAGTACAGCATGTAGACACACACACACACACACACACACACACAAACACACACACACAGAGGCCTGATGGATTGCGGCTCTCTGAGCTGCGGAGTTCTCTCAGCAGGGCTGGCAGACTGAACAGAGACCCCGTGCAGGCCGAGGGGTGAGCCAGAGTGGACGGGTAAACACAAAGCTGATGGAAACAGCCCCACTGTGGGAAGGCCAGGCCAGCAGTAGAGCCCAACATTGAGATGATATGGAGCCAGGCAGATGACCCCACAGCAGGGGGACGCCTCAGATCATTAAAGGCTTCACCGTCGCCATTTGATCAGTGCTGAAACCGCGGACTACAAACAGTGGACGCAGCAAGATGCTGTGTTTCCCCCTTGTCTGGAAATCAATCTGTGCGGGTTGGAGATGACTGTTTTCATTTGCAGCCCCCATTTTATGTGAAGTTATTCCTGGAAAAAAGAGCGAATCCCATACTGAGCTGATGCATACTCACATGTACATACTTCAAGAATGAAACATTGTTAAGCCACTTTCCTACCGAGCGAACAGTGTGAGACTGTTCGGTCACCCAAACACATGACTGATTAGATGATGTCATTTAGCAAAGAAGAATTTGATTTTGTTCTGTCGCGCTCTTCTTTGTCTCTGTTGAATTTAAAAGAGACTTTAAAATGTTGACTGGACAAAATAACTTATCTGTTAGCATCAAACAGCCAACAATTACCATTGGTTGGTTTGTAGTCTGCATCCACCTGAGTGTTTACTTTATGGAAATTATCTGGTTTCAGTATTCCTTTTATTAGTGAATTGCCGGTGAAGAGATAGCTGAAGTTTCGAAAGAGTGGACATTCCTCACTCTGATTTTAGAGGACTGGGCTTTAGGATCGTAAAGGGATAATTGGACAGTGAGTTTTTATTGGAGTCTAACCTCATGTAGTGTTAAAAACAGCTCACTCACTCAGCATGTGCCCACCGCTGGACGTGACGACATGTGTACTGCCATTAACTGAACATAAACGTGGTCTCTCCCCACTTTTTTTGCAAATCAGAACCACCTGCCCCTGGACCCTGAGAACCGGCCGGTTGTTACCCTGGACCTCCATGAAGAAAGAGAGAGAGAGAGAGAGAGAGAGAGAGAGAGAGAGAGAGAGAGAGAGAGAGAGAGAGAGAGAGAGAGAGAGAGAGAGAGAGAGAGAGAGAGAGAGAGAGAGTCTCTTGTTTAGACAAACGTAGGGCCAGCTCCAGTGCTCTTACATGAAACAAGGAGCGGAGCAGGGGGGAATCTTACCCTTCACGTCGTCTCCAACAACCTCAGATCCCAGCCCCTCCCTGTCGAGCAGGGCCCAGTATTTTTAAATTGCATACAGGAAACTCCTGTTACAAAGGACACATTTTTATTTTATCTACAGGGACACTTGGGGAGTTTTGGGGGTCACCTTCATCTTCGCTTTTGTCGTTTAACTCCGAGTGTGTGGGTGGGAGGGGTATCGTCTAACACACTGCAGGGCGTGCCACCTATGGATTCAACTCTCTGCCTAAAGTTTCCAAAACCAAATGACACCTGGTCTATTAATATCACACACACACGCACGCACATACACACATACACACACATATATATTTATCCATCTAGCTATCTATCTGGTGGTGGTCTCTAACTGACAGGCACTATTTGTTATCTTTAGGCCCAATAAGTCCATCTGGTTTCGGTTTGGCCTCTCATTATTGCCCCTGGAGATGTGGATGGAGGAGAGTTAGTGGTGGTGAAGGAGCAGTTCTTGGAGGCACTTTTCGCTCCTTTTAAATTGAATTTCTACCATTCCAGCCCAGGCCTTGAACCAGGGACAGAGCTCAAGTCAGAGCTTGGCTTGGACCCTCAGGGTCCTGAAAAGCACACGCTAGAAAAAGTAGAAAAGGGGGGGAGAAAGTACTTGGAAGGAATCAATCTCACCTGTTTTGCCAAATAACTTGTATGTTGGGAGTAATGGCTCACTCGGAGTTATTGCTCACACTGTGTTTGTCATGGAAGAATGTGTGAACTCTCTCTGAACCGTTCCAAACGACATTAGGTCTTTTGTATCTCACTCGGTGGATGTGTGAAAAGGAACAAATAAGAGACTAAACAGACTGCCAGCTCTTGATATGACATCGGCATGACAGCAACATTTGAAAGCCACATGGAGTCCTATATTTGCCTTATTGCTACGCAGAGCTAGCCCGGTGGACCAGGGAGATGGACCAGTTGTTGTGAACCCTCACTTCTAGTATTCACGCCCTCAATTCCAGAGTCTCCAAACAACCTGAAATGGGATCGGTGGTAACCGACAGGGGTACCAGGAGAACATACCGATTTCATCTGGGACTCTGCTGCACCAAGGAAAGAATTTGCTTTATCTTCCTATAATTTTATTTTTCTTTATCAAGTCCGTATCTGTTGAAAAAGAAACCTGCACATTTCTGTGGTTTTCCAATTATAGCCGCACATCTTATTTTGTCCGCCTTTCTTAGAAAAGGAGCTGAAGCCGAGTTCTATTTCAGGTGGCAACACAAACAGCAATTCTCTCTTGTACATCGCTCTTGTCAGTGGAGGTCATATAAATCAAAAATTAAATGAAAATAAAAATAACCTGAAACTGTGAATCATTTTGCCAACCTGTGCAATTTTATGGTCAAACAGCTGGACATGAAATTTGTTAACTGCTGGGTTTCTGCACTTTTTGGTGATATAGTTTGCTTTTTTTGGGATTTCCATATAATTAAAAACACATTTGCCTTGGAACTCCCCCGTAAAGTCAGCATTCATCCCCAACTAACCCTGAAAATTCTTTAAAATAAGACCTCGTTCTATTACAAAGCAGGATCGTTTTCTGGAATTTCAGCTCATTTTTATCACAAAGTCACATTATTTTGTTTGTATCGCTTTTTATAGAAAAAACTTTAAACTCTCCCATAAAAACTTAGTTTAATTATTCAGGTGACACTTTCGAAACCTTATTTTTACCAAAATCATCAATCTTAGTGTAAAAAGGTGTTATCAAACTAAAAATGACAGAAGATAAACATGTTTAAGACAAAATTTCATTTTAATGCATGTGTACACACTTATAAATACATGCCTGATTTAAACTGCTGATACTCGTGAAAACAAAGATTTTAATGTCCAAAAAATTTCTAATTCAGTTACAACCGTGTGGCCGCAGTTTGACGTGGAGCAATGCAGGCAGCGCTCAGGTCGTGCTTTATTTTCACTCAAGCGGACCTTCACAGAAGGCATTTCGGAGACGTTCGTGAAACAGGCAGCCACAGCCGCATAAGCATGCAGCAAGATGAGGACAATTCAAGCATACAGTACAATTTTAATACAATTTAAAAAAATAAAATGATTCTACGACGTGACCAGTGTCTGCTTTCCTTAAACACAAAGCCTCAAGGACATGCAACTCAGGATTAAATAGGCTCATAAGACATAAACTGGAACTATATATTTAAAAGATATACATTATAAAGTGCAGATACTACCGTTCATGATGATGGCTTCTTACTTTCCATACATACAATATTCATCCACTAAATTTATCCTTATAAGAGGAAAAAACATTTTACCCTAAAGCTCAGCGTCTATTTACAACTCAGATTTAATGGATATATATATACTAGATTGTATATGGATATACAATAAACAGAATATAATAGTCACATAAACAACAGTATGTTCCGGTGTTCTTATCTATTAAGAGAAAAATACAATTTCAAAGATGTTTTTGATTACTAAAATTCTAGGGCTCGCTGTGAGGATGTTAGAGCCAAAGAAAAATAACTATAATTTAACTTCCAAGTTCGGAGGCAAAGGTGCCCCAGCTCTTATGTGTTAACATTTCTCTTGAAGCCAGGTCAATTCATAAAGTGAGGACGGGGAGGAAACGTCATTCAATCTAAAGCATTCTCATTATTTCCTCAACATTTATTGCTTTTTATTTTGTACCAGACTGACAGATTTGTACACAGTTCTTTTCAGGCAAGGCTGGTATATGATGGGCCTATCCACAAGTATCACAAACAGCAGGCCGTTTCTGCACGTTCACATTAGCAAGAAACAGTCAGGAGGGTTCTTGTTGCATCCAGAGAATCTCAACACTGCAGCAGACAGACTTCATAATAGGTACTTTACACAGAAAGGTTGGTCCAAGTGGCCACAGCTGGGGTCGTCACATCTTTGGAGCCCTGCAAAAACAATAAATGGACCAATTTCTCATCAGAACAATCTGTGAGATATGCCTCCCCCTTGTGGACGCATTGGAAACGTGTATGCTGCAATGGTTGAAATTTTGAAAGTACCACAATTAACTAACCTCAGCTATCAGCCGCGGGCACACATGATGATCGTCGTGATCTACACATTGTTTTCTGTGTGGATAAATACAAAAAATATTAGGGTTGCATCAATATACAGCAACAACATCAGTGAATTAGCAGAAGAGAGCTATACCTTTGTATAGAGATGATGATGGAGCACTGAATTAGATAGCCAAGGATGTCGCATGGCCTCAGAAGCCCCCATCCTCCAGCTGTATGATAGCCACAATATAAATACACATCTACAGGAGCTCATGCTCATGTTAAAGCATAAAGTATAGCTCAGCGAGAGTGCAGATACCCTTTATTCACGATGAGCATCCTGGAGATGAAGTCTTTGGCTTCTTTGGACGTATCTGCAAACTCTGGCTCGTCAAAGTTCCACTTGGCAGCCAAAATGTTGTTTAGGGTCTCATTGTTATCATCACCAAGGAACGGAGAGAGGCCACTCAGACTAAGAGGAAGAGATCCATTTTTACTGTTTTTTTTTACAGTTCTTCCCACATGCACCTATGCACATTAGGTTGCTCGCTTACAGCATGTACGTGATGATGCCGAGGCTCCACATGTCCGTGTTGAACGACACAAAGTCATAGTTGATTACCTCGGGAGCAAGGAACTCTGGAGTACCAAAATTCACCCGAAGCTTCTCCCGCGGTTTATAGCTGAGTGAGGGATTATAATTTGAATCCCGGTGTTTTACATTATGACTTTCATCAGTTAGATAGTACTCACACTCTAGCCAGGCCAAAGTCAATGATTTTAATCTTGTTGGTGAGTCTGCTAACACAGAGGATGTTTTCTGGCTGGAATTCATCAGAAAACACAACAATGCAGTGTTAAGAATTTGATCAAATTATGAGCTTCATTTAAAAAGATGTCCACTTAAAAAGCCGTTACCTTTAAATCAAGGTGCAGCACATACATTTTGTGCATGTGCTGCAGGCCTTCACAGATCTGCCTAATGAACATCACAGCATCCAGCTCCATTAAAGTGTAGTTTTCATCAATGATCCTGTCAAACAGCTCTCCTCCACCAACACTAAATACAACAGTTACATTTGCCATAATTCACGTCACATGTCGTCAGGCGTTACCATAAGCTGCTGTGTTTATCAGCCGTTAACTAAGGCAAACATACTATTCGAGTACAAGGATGATGTCATTCCTGGACTCATATGCTGCGTAGAGCTGGATCAGGTTGGCGTGGTCCAAGTTATTCATAACCTGGATCTCATTCTTCACCACCTCCTACCAGAGACAGGCAGACAGACACACAGACAGGCAGACACAATGAAAGGTCTCAGCTGTCCTCTGCCGTGAGACAAAGCACCATCTTTTCTGGGTCAAAGATTTCTCGCCTTCAAAAGTATTTCCTCTGCTCCGTTCCAAGCGGCCCGAACTCACCAGAGTGTCACAATAGCATCCAATAATGTTTGAGGGACTGTGTTCTCTTACCTTTTCTTTAAGACTCCTGGCTTTGATGACCTTCGCTGCCAAAGTGAGACCTGAAGAGTTTTCAACGCACTTGTGCACCTGACCAAAACGACCCCTTATTGATGAGAGAGGGAGGGAGAAAAAACTGGGATTACTCCAGTTAGCTCGCATATTACATCCTGGAAACATGCTTGAGAATGCGGGACCTCGAGATTTATGTTTTAATGACAAATCAAAAAGTGATCTTTCAACTGAGACGTTTTACTGTGCTGTGTGCTCAATGCGGTATTTCATTAAATCTGAGCTGGGCTGTGTCTCCTCTTTGAAGACTTGAATTAACACTTAGTGATTAGCTACCAGCTGGCACCAGGGATATGGTTTCACATAGCTCTCGGTCCTGATGTAAAAATAACTGCCGTGACTCTGAAGTTATGAACCAGAGGCCAGGAGGGAGAGTGAGAAGTCCAGGAGGATTCTTTCACTTTCTTTTTTTTTTTTTTATAATTGAACATTTTGGTGCTCACCCTCCAAGAACTTCCTGCCAGTTGATGGTGTAGAAGTTGATGATTTGGTTGGGCTTGGCAGAAACGACTCGGTGGTTGAAGGGGGCTGGAGGAGGAGGAGTGGTGTCTGAAGAGAGATGAGCAGATAAAAGATAGAATCTCTTTTCATAAGTTTCATAAGTCATGAGGAATTTGCAATAATCAAGTTACCACACTGTACTTGACCATGTCAACAAACACTAATGAGGCGCACAAGCCATCTAATTCAGTCTTCTAAAGTCAACAATGTCCCAACAGGAATTTAATCACATATTTGCACACATTTATAAGAAATTCACTTTGGATTTGTGATAACACACATATTCTGTTGTCTATTTTTATCTTGTTAACGTCATACTAGCAGTTTCACTACTTCTCTACTAGCGCCCTCTGTTGGCCAAATACGCTCGTAAGTTATATACCGTATAAACACATATGAAGATCTAAAGAGATTGAAAGAAAGCAAAGTAAATGTGTTGAAGGGACTAACTCACCAATAAAGTAGCGCTCTACATCATCATCATCATTATCATCATCATCATCATCATCCTTTTCTGCATCCTGTTCAGTTGTGTTGTCCTTCCTCTCTTTCTCCAGCCTTTCTTTAAGGTTGATCTGGAATTCAACACCATCTGCTTTAAAGACGGCCCAGTCGTCAGACTCAGGATTCTCTTCTCCTTCTTCCTTATCTCCTTTTTTCTCCTCTGTCATGTCTTCTTCCAGGACAGTGGACTGAGCTGTGCTCGGAGCTGTGACAAAATCTTGCTCCATCACAGCTTGGGTACACGTGCTGCAGTTTTCTGGCTCTTGGTCCTGCTTGACTTCTTTGGGGGCCTTTCTGCATTAATGTAAATAGTACTATGTTGACACTTTTCATTCTTTTTCACATAATAAATGTAATTTTAATGGAATCTTCACAATGGCCCCCTCACATAGCTGCCTTCAAATGATTCTATTGAGAAACATTTAATTATTCTTTTAGTCTTAACATTCACTACCTTGTAGGAGTTGATTCTTTTTCATCTTCTGGTGCAGCACTGACATCTGGAACTTCTTCCTTGAGTGGAAGAATCTGTTCTTTTTTTTCATCTGCTGTTGTGGATGAATCTTCAATCTCTTCCACGACATCAACTTTGTTCTCCTCCGGCTTAAGCTCTGCCTGTTTGCCTTCAACTTCCACCTGGTTGACAACCTCAACAATCTCGAGGTTCTCAGCGACCTGGGAGTCCTCACACAGGGAGTCCACCGAGCTGCAAACAGTGACCTCAGGTTGCTGATCTTCTGGGGGCTCTCCAGCCTCCACATCCAGATGTTCTGTGGTCAGCAGCGGATCTGATTTCTCAGAGTTCTCTAGGTTGAGCTTTTGCACCTCCTCCAAAATCAAAGCCTGCTTCTTCAGTGAGATATTTTCTACATTAAAAAAACAAAAAACATAACACCACGCATCGCTTATTAATGACATAGATCACCGGTTCAGATAAAATATTCCGATCGTAAAAGCTCTGAGGCAACATTCAACACTGTTTAATCAGGTTTGTAACAGTGTGCTGAACCCACCTGCTGAGTCTGGGAGCTTCATCTTCTTTGGCACATTCAGATGTTTTGGGCTCAAACAGGGCTTATCTATCCCATCTTTACTTTTGTGGTCCTTGACCTGTTAAAGTTGAATAAATAGCCAAATGAAATTATTTATTTTTACCAATGCCTGTTCACAGTGTACTTAGAAACAAAATGACAAAATGACAGCCTCAAACCTGAATGAAAATTAGTACAGACAAACAATAAGTACCATAAACCTACAAAGTTGCCACATTTGCGGGATGCGAGGAAATGCTTTGGTCCATGGAGTTTTGTCCTGTGAGAAGACTGTGGAGAACAGGTCTCACATGCAGGAATTATCCTGAACTGTTGGTTCCATTTAATGTCTTTGTTAGAGGATGTTTTCTAATGAAAACACAAGACAGCAATGCTTAGTAGGGTTACACAGAAGTGAGCAAAATGTAGGAAATATCACAAAGACAAAGATGGAGAAGATATGAAAGTTACATAAAAAGTTTAAAAAAAACACAAAAACAAAAGATCCATCAGGAATACAATGCCAAATTTAATGAAATGACAAGGATTAGTTGAATTGCTATGTTAGCACATGTAAGACCGAAAACATGGCATGTGCAGCAGAGATTAAACATAAAAAAACATAACAATTTTAACCATAATCCATTTGTTTTAATCTGACAGATTAGCACATTTATTGCATATCTCTGTTAGCTGCTTAGCTTGTCTAATGGCATGCCTTTGATTGTTCACGGCACATTGATAGACAGCAGCAGGGCTGTGAATTTATAGCTTATCACTTGTCGCCCTCAACAGTGGAATGCGATGCCGACCCTGGGCGGAAAATATTACAAGTGCCCGTGTGCTGTTGTTCAACTTTCTCTGCCAAGGAAATACACTAAACACTCTTTGATCAAGTTAGTATGGAGGGGAGAGAAAATGGTCTCAAGCCCACAGGTGTTTTTGCTGGGCTTATGTGAATGTTGTCGTCAGGTAAACAGGAGAGGGGACATTCTAAGTGCAGTGTTTCCCCCAGTGACAGCTACGTTTGCTGGAGCACATTGGAGGGTTCACCCCCCTGCAGGTGCAGAAATACATTGCCAGTTGATGAACTTTCTACTAACTTAAAACTTGATTCATTAAAAAAAACAAGGAAATCTGTCATTTTACTCCACCTTTTGACTGACTGCCACTGTAGCTAAGTTCTCAGCTTGTACGTCACAGTGGAAAAGTAGATATGATTATTCCATCCGCTGCTATGCAAGTGATAGGAAAGTGACAAGATCCTGTCACTGCGTGTCTGAAAGCACAGCTAACAACTACAACGCCACGAGGCACTTGGTGACCTTTACGTTGCATCATGGGCTATCTATTGGTTATATTAGAAAGACAGAGAAGAAGCCGCCTGATGGTGCACCAGGGGATAAAAAAAATCTGTTTAACAGTAGAAAGTAACCTAAATACACTGAATCATCATCAACAGCTTATCAGCACTGTAGTCCTCATTTAGTAATCTAAATCGATACATTTTTGGATTGTTTTAAGCCATCTTTTCCTGCTTTCAAATGTCAGTTTTCCTACTTCAGGGTGTCTCCACAACTTTCTATGATCCTGCGAGAAATGCAACTTCCAGAACAAGACTGAACTCTACAACAGCACAAGAGGGAAGGCTAACACCAGAAAGTAGTCCCATACTATTATTTATCATTACAGAGATATAAAATGTATTTTAGAAGTATTTGTGGACTCACTGTAATAGGCCATCTTTTTTTTGGTGTCCAACAGACCAACACAGTGGAATGACAGAGCAGTGAAGATTCTCTCTTCTGGGTGCCAAAAAATTTCCCAGCGTGAAAGAGAAAACAGCCATTAGAGTCAAGGCAAGTCGGGTATGCACTACGGTTTGGAAAAGAGGAGATTCCATATACTGTAGCTTCACAGAGTGGATTTCCTGACAAATATTTGCAGACACTTTGAGCAATGAATGTATACTCTAAACAACATTTTAAATAATAAATATCTTCCATATATCGGTGACGGAAACCATGCTTCTCAGTGAACTCATGGGTAATTTCTCTGATGAATGTGAAAACAGTATGAACACAGTGGGAGTGGAGTATCAAGAGCAGCTACCAAACACACACAAGAAGCAGCAATTTCAATATCTCTTTATGAAGATATACAGTAAATCATGGAGACGTTTGACCTCTGCATTTACATACTGTCAACTAGTTTACATACGGTGTGGCGCTCAAATCCAGATCTAGAGTCAGTGCCTTGACTGGAACCAAGCTAACCCTACGTTCCTGCTGTGAGAGGGAAGCACTGTAACATATCATGGCAACAGTCAAGCCTCAAGCTGCAATTCAAGCTCAGGACCTCCTTGGTATGAGGTGATAGTGTAAACCACCGCTGAGGATGACTGATTCATCACATTTTACTGATACCTGACTCCTGGGTTAACTTAAAGTCTCATATAGACCACAAACACAGGCAGCCTCTCAATCCAAAAACAGCATTTCTAAACCAGGCTGCTCAAATTCTCAGCCCTGGCATAGCACCAGCCCTCTCATGCCCCATGGGGGGTGGGAATGAGAGCCATGAGGGGGGCACCCATGGGTCTCATGCATTCTGCACAATTAGAGAACCATTCAAGTACACACAATGTGTGAGAGTTATTAGCATTTTACATTTCTAATGTTACCCATCAAAAAAAAAAAAAGAAAAGAAAATAAAAGGCCATTCTTATTGGCTTCACCTGGCAGCAACCCGGGGCATAATATAGGGAATTTAAAATACAAGCCAAGTCACATAAACAAGGACTAGAAGTGCTGAGGTAACTGCCCTGATCATTTCCACATGTTCTGCCAAGAAAGCGATCTTTATACAATCCAAGACCTTCAAGTCAGCGTTGAAATTAAAGAGCATCTCAAGAATATCAAGGCCAACAAGTGTTGATAGGATGTGATCAGCGGAACTATACAGCTTTTAATTAGCCAGTATTAATGCTACTTGTCCAAAACATTCTCTTTTGCACCAACCTTTTCAGGCTTCTTGTTTATCGTGTCTGTAGACAATTTTTTCTTTGTGGCCTTCTTGACTTTCGTGTCTTTGTGTTTCGAGAACTTCCTGGCAGCGGGGTTTTTGAACATCAGCTTCATGATCCTGGAACTCTTCACCATCTCTCCAATGAAGCTGATGACCTGTTGCATACTGAGGACCAGCGTTTCCATTCCCTCCAGCTTCTGAGCCTGCTGCTCGTACCGCTGGTTCACCGCCAACATGATGGTGCTCATCTCCTGACAAATCTCCCTCACCTCTCGGCCCATGACCTGGGTCTGGTTCACCATCCTTGGTGGCAGATGGATCTCTTCCTTGTCAACCTTCAGATTCTCCATGTCCTTTTCAATGCCGTCGATGTCCTGTGACATCCCGTCCAATCTGTTGAGGACCTTTTCTTGAATGTTGATGAGCTTGTCCATCTTGCTGCTCAGCGACTCGATTCGGATTTGAATGAGGTCAAAGTTTGCGTTGGTTCCATTGGCTACTGCGTTTTTCACAAAGGAACTCATGGCTTCCAGTGATTTAAAAAAAAAATCACGTCAAGACACCAACTTCAGACAGAAATAGGATCAAAACTGTCCGTAAAACAGACGAGCAGGCTTTTTCAGAAAGCGTAGCCAGCTCTACCCTGCAGTGTTCCCCCGTTGCTGTGCAAACTGATTAAGAACAAAGAAAAGTGGAGAGGTGGAAAAAAAAGATTAAACATAAACAGATTTTTTTTTTTTTTTTAATTAAGAATCCAAAACGCAGACATGACTAAAACTCCAGAACCTAAAAATATAATAATAGCATAGCGTCACTTACTTTCCCCCTTTATTGCTGGTGGCTGCTTCTCTCCACACTAGAAATAGGATTAAGAATGGACTGAGCCCCCTTGTCCCTAAATGTAAATGGCACACCTACGTCAGCAGGGGTCAAATGTTTGGGGAGGGGGCTTGGCTGCCCAGAGCTATGAGACATTCGAGAGCCTTTAAGTGTTAAGCCCACCATCGTCACTTACGGGCTGAGTGTCAAAATGACTGTACACCCCACCTCTTTGGTGTAAAATTATGTTAATGTTCATTTACCTCTTTCAAAGACTTATAGAAAAGATAGAAGATGATTTTCTGTGGGATATTATGACTCCCTAACAAAATCAAATCAATGACTGATCAATTTGATCTCAGCTCTCATAATAAACAGCAACCACAAAACCTCCAAATCAGTATGTCTAGGCTTCATTCCAACAATAATGATTTAACAACTTCAACCCCAAACTCTTTAATTTCCTGGTCCACCTTCACTTTTCCACTCAGCCAAAAACCCTTCAACCAAAAGCTAAAGCTGAAAACAAATTGGACAGAAAATTACTGAATAAATACAATTAATTAATTAGGACCTCGCCCTGAGTGGGTGGCGTGCTGGTTAGCTTTATAGCAAAAAGGTTCTGGGATCTTTTCTGGGCTCAGGGTCTTTCTGTGCTTCCTACAGTCCCAAAAATGCATTAAGTCAATTGGAGGGTTTAAACTGTGTGGAAAGTGTGAGTGTATATGAGTGAATTGTTTGTATGTTCTGTAATGGATGGGTAACCAGGCCAAGGTGTTTTCCTACCTCTCACCCAGTGACCTCTGCGATCCTGATTGGGAATAAGCAGTGGTAAACAGGTGTGTGCTGGGGAAAACAGACTTAAAAAAAAAAATACATGGAGTCACTTGTGACTGCTTTGCCTGTACAAAGTCTTTTTTATCTCATACATTCAAGGACGACAGTCCAGCGGAGGACTCCAGCTTCGATCAAGTCACCGCGTAACGCCGCGGATTTTTGACAACAGCGGCAGAGACTGGAAAGTAACCCCAGCCAAACTCACCGTGCACCACTGGCCAAAACCTGCAGGGTGCATGGGTGCAAGGACCTGAATGAAGAATGTGCACCTGCTGGATAAAGTGCAGTGAGGCTAACCAAGGTGAGGAATGGGACTCACCTGTCAGCTCCTGTCTGATGATAAGCTGATGCACAAGCTCACATGTCGTTCCCTAAGAAGCTCACAACAAAAAGAACAAGCGGTTGCGTCAGACCATAAAGAGAAGAAACCAGCCATCAATCACTTCGAGAGAGACCGAGAGCTTCACACCTGTCCATGTATACCAACAGATGACAGATGGGGGGGTTTGCAACATGTGTCAATTTAAGGACCATGACGGGCACTAAATTTTATACATAGCCTGCATGAATCCGAGTGGATGTTATTCAGCGCAGCACAGCTACAATAATTGCAAAGTTGTTGTTTTTTTTTATTATTATTTAAATGTAAATTATTCTGCAAATACTCACATTACAAACCAAGCAACAGTGTTATTGTGCGCAGAGGCTTCTCTCGCCATCTTTGCAACACAAGTATGGGCACGGGCAGCTGGGAAATATCTGCAGTCCCTCCAAATACACGAATAAAATGTTGTTCCTTTAATGTGACAGCAAAATTGTTAGGATGGTTGGAGGCATTTTCGGCTGCATTAGCATCCATCCGCCTGACAGCAGAACAGTAATGACATAATGCGTCTGGGTTGACCTTTGGTTACAAAGACTACTGACTTGCAGACATCAAGTTCGGAAAAAATGTAAATGTAAAATGATATAGAGCAGATGGATTAGCTCCTCTAAATAGAAAAACTTACAACTTTGAAGGTCACAATGCATCTTTGGCAGGATAGCCAAGCTACAGTATAAACAATATGACAGACAAGAAGGAAATTCAGATGTTTGAGAAGAGAGGAGTGAAATGATTTTACTTCAAAATAAATTTCTCTCAACTTAAAAAGTATTATGCTGGCAACTAACTGCAGCTTTAAATAATCATCAATAAAAGACCTGATTATAGTAAAAGAGGATCAGAAAAGAGGTATAGAAAATGCATCAAGCCTGTTTTCCTTAACCTGGTGGCATCATCTCTTTGTAACCTTTGTGAATCATGCGAGATATTTTTTTAAAAAAGAAGAGGGAGTGATTTTGTGTATTTCCTGCTCAAATAATGCCTTCTTTTCCTGAACAATCAGTACACGTGGAGGTATATGTGATGAAATAACTGCTGCCTTTTATAAGAATATGTGCTTGGCACCGGGACAAGGTGAACAGTTAAAAATGGAGCCCGAACAGAGAACACAATGTCCTGGAAGTACTCGGGTGTTGTGGCTACTGTCCAGTCACATCTTACACACACACACACACACACACACACACACACACACACACACACATGCGCACACACAGTCTGCCAGTTTTCTGATGGAAACTCGTGGTCTTAAATGTGTGGGACAGCCATGAAACCTGACTCTGCTTGTTAATGTCGGAGACGTCTCTTCTCTTCTCATCCTGTCAACTCGTGTTTTCTACTGGCAGAAAATCCTTTCTGCCAGTAGAACTCGCTGTAGAACTGGCTGTAGATCCATTAATAATGATCATATTTAATATATCTGCATCAACTCTGCACAAAAAGCATCTGAGAATCTCAGCATGCCTTAAAAACAGCACCAAATATAGTTCTGGTTAAATCAGATTAGCATGTATTTGCAATCTATCTTAATTATTATTTATTATATATTATTACTAAATAAATAATAATGAACCACATCAACACCTGATGATTCACCTCCAATCATTGGTGTCATTAAACTTCAGTGACAGATTGTAAAGAAAGCTTAGTCACAAACACTCCACTAAATGTCAGAACGGATCTCCTAAATTTCATGAGCGTCATGGAAACCTGATAGGGTGACTGCTTGAGCTTGAGGGACGGCTGCAGCATGTGTGTTTCAAGATGTGGGATGATTATTATTATAATTTTTTTAGAAATATAAAGATATATATATATAAAAAAATCTGCAAACTACACCAACATGTCCAGACCAAAGTAAATGTAATGGTATCAATGGGAACAACTGCTACTGATAACGAGCAGTGATATTTAATGGTCATTACATGTCAGCTGTTTTTGAGCAGACAAGCTCTCCTGCACTGCAAATTTCTCAGGTCAGAAACATTTATGATGAGACATATATGTCTCTAAACAAAAGTTAAAATCACTAGATGGCAGCAAAAGCAGCAGCTTAGTGTAACTCAACAGCGAAGACATGCAACATAATGATGCATTACAAGTTCCACTTGGATATCAGATATCACCCCGCTGCTGAAAGGATTACATCTCATGTGTTGAGGGGCTAATGTAATTAGACTGGACACTCAGATTGTGGACAACATAATAAAGGTGAGACAATGTACAAATAAAGTGTGCTTTGCAAGCAATAAAAAGATTACAATGTATGCTGTATGATGAAATGACAAACTCATTTTCATCATCAAACAATATCCCTCTAAAATGATACTTAAGAGAGTCGATACAACTAAACAGGGCAATGCATCTGCTCTCTACTAACTCAGAGCTTGAGAATGTGATTGGTGTTAACCTTTACGTCCACAAGCTGAGTAACATTGATTGTCTCGGGGTATCCACAAAGGAGAAATAAAACATTACACAGTGACAGGGATTTCTCCAGCCTAATTGGAAATTCTTATGATGGCAGCTGAGATTAAAGGTGCTCCACCAGCTGCCATCACCATCTGAAAACAGCCAAAGCTCTGACGGCTGTTGTCACAGGAGGTGTGATATCAGGTTTAGAGACAAAATGATTGAATTGTTTTGACCATGTTAGAAAGAAAGATGTGACCATTTTATTGTGGGCAAAATAAATGTGGACAAAATAAATATTTTCTGAGCAGCATGGCCAGAGAGAAAAAAATAGACACTAATTTAAATTATTTAAAAAGGTTCTGGGTCTGATTCTGGAATCTGTCATTCCACAGTCAAAAAACATGCACAATGGGTTGTATCCCCCACCCCGACCCTGATTTGGAAAAGGTAACGGTTGGATGGATGAAAGAGTTGAGGTAATTCTGATGGTTGCACCTGTCTGAAGGTATGTGGAAATATAAATGACACCATAATGCTGCAGAGAGACTCCATATGTGAGGAAAGATTGAAAGCTGCCTGGAGTATCATTCAGACTTAATACTGGGTTCTTGATTTCAGCATCAAGTGAATGAGTTTTCATCTACTTAAGGAGTTAATTGAGCATCACGTGCACTATAAAAGTCTCTCACAGGCTTTTTTCCTTCACTGTGGACAGAATAAACATAACTACACAAATATGGTCTTAAAGCCTTTTTATCCAAATTATCATCCAATAAAGAAATAGATCATTTTGCATTTGCAACAAAGGTTGAGCATTAAAGACTAGCAGCCCCAGAGTTATTCTAGGTGTGTACACAGCGGTATTAAATGAAATGTCTTTTACCTGGATATCAGCTGGAGTCAGTGTTCTGTGCCTCCTCCTGTAGTAGAGTAAACCACACAGCTTCAACCAGAGGTAGGAGGCAACCAGACACATGCTGTTGACCAACCAAATCTCCCAGCCTGCAGTAAAATTCTCCATGGCTTTAACTTTACTCTTCATCAGTCTTCTCTACTGTCACTTTTCCAGCCTTGAACTACAAATCAGCTCTTAAATCTGAGGAGGAAGAGTTTCAAGTGACCAGTTAAAGCAGGTTTGAGTTCCTTCCCTCGGTATGACCGCCCTAATCTTTGATACTACATTGTCCTCTTCAGCCTCTGTTAATTCAGAGCCCACTGCTATCAGCTCTGAGAGCTAAAGGACAGGTTGTCCTCATGACAAAACAGTGACAGGTGCCAGCAAAGACTGCCCGACAGACAAGATGCCTCTCCTTTATTTAAGCCTTCCACCTTTAGTGGAGAATTTGTAAGTAACTGACTACACTATAAGGCATATTAGCAAATTAATCTTCACCATACTACTGACATAAAAAAAAAGACAGACACTGAAATACAGAGGTTTCGTCTTTCTTATATTGTGGACTCTTCGATGTAAATTAATAGCTTGTGCTATTGGATTGCTGCTCCAAATTGTCACACGACTATCAAATGAGGGCTTAACTACACCACTCACAACTGCAGTAATTCTAACAGTAAGTGTATCTGATTGTGCATTGGGGGAAAAAACGACAGTTTAAATTATAATAATAATGCCAGTATTATTTTGTAAAGGAAGGAAAAGCCATATGATCTTTGTAGAGCAGTCACATTACATTGTACGGCAGTAATAGCATTTTTGTTTTGAAAGCCAAGAATGTATCATAGGGCAGATAGCAGCCAATCACACTATGAAAGGCATGTCTGGAACACAACTCAGCATCTACTGGCCTGACAGATACCGTGCCTATTACAATAATGAGCTCACATCTCGCAGCTCAATTGAATGTCTTGGCTGCCATAGTAGAAAAAAAGCTAAACATCTCAGTTTACTGTAAAGTAGATAATTTAGGTTGTAACTGCAATTTAGATTTAACTGAATCATGGTTCATACTGTCTTAGCGGGAAGGGCATGTTATGATATACAAATGACCTTTGATATACAAAAGATGTGCTGGAAGGGAGAAGGGTAATTATTATCTCCAACAAGGGAGGAGGTTGTGTTGGCATATATTTGCCTGGCTTAGCAAAAAACCCAAACTCAAATAATGTAAGATAATACATGAATTTCTGATTTACAATACACATAATACACACGAGTCGAATCTACAGTTTAAAGGTATACTTTAGTTGCCAAATACAATGAAGTTGTGGGATTTTGAAAAGCTTTATTGGTGTCTTGACAAGCAAAATTTAAACATTAAAGATTAATTTTAAAAAATCTGAAGAAAAAACAAAACAAAACAACGTGTCACGTTGTTGGATCACATGACTATATGAGGTTTGGCGTTAACCATCATGGCGACTGATACGACATCTCCGTCACCAGCCTCAGTGCAGTGCCCGGTGTGCTTTGATGACTTTACTCCTGTGACTATCAACCTACATCTCGACGTATGTCTGCTGGAAAAAAACACCTGTAACAAACCGTCAAAAACATCGGAAAGTGAGCCGCCATTAAAGAAACCTCGCGTTAGCTTGGAAACGAAACCATCTGTTCCATCAGCAAACGGCACAGCTTCGGGCAGCTCCTACGGTGATGGCTCGCAGCCACCTGGGATGTTTTCTGTTTTTCAGACCGACAAGAGTAAGGTCTCGCCGCAGAATGGGAACAGTGGGTTATTGAAAGGTAAACATTTTTTCAACAAGGGAATTAAGCGTAATTTGCTATGCGAGTCTGAACCAGCGGCGGATCCAGAGAGCCAAGTCTCTGGATCAAACATCCACGCTGTAAAGTCTCAGTTATCACCATGGAATTTGCTAATAAAGGGCAAGCCTCTGGCAGACATACTGAGACCAGACACACTTGAGGACTACTTCGGTCAGAATAAAGTTATAGGCCAGCAAACACTCTTCCGGTCACTTCTGGAGTCCGAGGAGATACCATCTTTCATCCTGTGGGGGCCGCCTGGATGCGGAAAGGTGAGTTGTCGCTTTCTTTACATTAAATAATGTTTAACAAATACCCGGCACGTTCTATTAGATATCTATGACGTTAAAATTGACAATTTTCCCTAATTTAAATGCGTGCACTGACTGCACTTAGAGAATGATATAGACACAACTCCACTTTGTCTTTTGATGAAAGAACACCCCCGAGAAAGGTCGCATACTGTTTCCCATCGACTGTTTACTTCACGTGTAATGGAAAGTTTAGCACAGTTAGATCTTTATTCATTTTCCCTTTTTGGCACTAGGGAAAATTAATTTGAAACTTTTCAGTTTGAGTATATCCTCCTTCACCCTCAAATAAATGTTTGGTGAGAGGCTAAGTTAGTGATATAGTTGGGCTAAGATAAGTGTTATTTTACTTCCCTGAACGCACGGAAAAGAGGAATGCTGTGCAACTATGCTCAACAGGTTATGGGCTCAGACAAAGTTGGGGACAATTTAGTTTTCTTGAAGACGTTAAACTCCATTGATCATACGAAACAACTACAATTCTGTGGACCAGCCAGGAGTTATGTGGAAGAAGTTTACTCAACGTGTTTGCCGTTAAGTCAATGCGGCAAGGCAAGCTAACGCTAGAATAAGCAAGATGGCTAGCAGAGCAACGGAAGTTTCAGCACCACAGATGTTTTTTGATGGCTCCAAAGATAAGTATGACCTGTGGGAAGCGAGATTTTTAGCCCACCTGCACATTCTCAAGTTAAAAGAGACTATCTTACATGAGCCCACTAACAACTGTACGATGCTACTAGCCGAAGATATGAAAAAGAACGCTGACTGCTATGCTGAGCTAATAAGACTCATTGACCATAAAAGCCAGTCGCTAATAAGCGATGCAGCTAAAGATGGTAGAAAATCCCTAAGAATACTGAAAAAATATTATTCTGGCAAAAAACAGGCACTTATAGTAAACCTGTACACATCGTTGACCAAACTACGCATGACAGAAATGGAGACTGTTATGGACTACCTACTACGAGCGGAGAACATTATAAACAACCTAAAAGATGCGGGTGAGACCATGAGTGATGAACTAGTCATTGGCGTGATACTAGGCGGACTACCAGATTCCATTAAACCACTATCAGTTTATGTAAACCAGAACGGAGATAACGTCACGATCACCGACTTTAAAAGGAGACTGCGTGAGGAGGCAGAGAAAATTAAAACACAACAAGCTGCCAACACTGTGATGAAAGCTAATGTGACTCAAAGCACTGAGACGCCATTTAACAGCCAAAAGGAAAATGACACTAATGTGACCTGTTGTAAGTGTGGGATGAAAGGGCCTAAGGCAGGAAAAAGTTTCCAAAATGTGTGGTGTGGTCACTGTAATAACTGGCCACAGCAACAGCCCCCATACATGGAAAAGGGAGAACAAGATGGTGACCAAACTCATCCCTTCGACGTAAAGCATGCAAAGATTGAGCAGTCACTCAACAATATAAAGCTGGATTGTATCATGGTGGATGCAAGAGCAACTTTGCACATAGTGAATGACTTTGCAAAGTTTAAAAGCTTTGATGACTCATTCCAGGCTGAGACCCACTCAGTAGAGTTAGCAGATGGGACCAAATGTGAGGGAGTTGCACAACGAAAAGGAACGGCTATAGTGTATCTCCTGGACAATACTGGACGGCACCACAGAGCAGAGCTCCGGGATGCGCTGTACATATCTTCCTACCCTCATGACATCTTCTCTGTGGCGAGGGCAACAAATGGTGGTGCAACAATCACTTTCAAGAAAGGAGACAGTCATATGCTCACTAAGGATGGCAGCAGGTTTGACATCAGTGAAAGCAGAAATCTGTTTTACTTACCAACTGTGATGAAAAATGGTGATAAATATAAAGTTTCTCACAACTTGCAAACTTGGCATGAAATTTTGGGTCATTGCGATTATGAAGATTTGAAAAAGTTACAAGGTGTAGTGAAGGGGATGAAGATTACAGGAAGTGCAGTCAAACCTACCCGGTTATGTGAAGTGTGCATGCAGAGAAAGATCCTACAGATGAGAAGTCGGGAGCCTGACCAAAAGACTGACAAACCTTTAGAGCTGGTACACACTGATTTAATGGGCCCAATGTCAACGCCGAGCATAGAAGGGTACAGATACGTACAGTCATTCACAGATGATTACTCAGGCATGATAATGGTGTACTTTCTAAAGTCAAAAAGTGATGCAGTGCGAACCACAAGACGGTTCTTGGCAGACACAGTGCCTTATGGAGAAGTCAAGTGTATTTGTTCAGACAGTGGCACTGAGTTTGCAAGCCATGACTTTCAGGCGCTGTTAACTAAGTATAAGATCAGACATGAGACATCTGCAGCCTTTTCAACTTGCCAAAATGACACAGTGGAGAGTGGTAGGCAAACTCTCTATGATATGAGCACAAGCCTGCTACTAGAAAGTAAGTTACCTGATGTGCTATGGAACTATGCTGTCCAGACATCGGCTTATGTGAGAAACAGGTGGTACTGTAGGCACACAAAGAAAACGCCCTATGAGCTGTTCATGAGAAAACTGCCAAACGTGTCTAAACTGCAGAAATTTGGGTCAGTGTGTTTCACTTACAAACAAGAAAACGAAACAGATTCGGGAAGTGAACAGGGTATTTTTGTTGGCTACGATAAATATAGCCCAGCTTATTTGGTGTATTACCCAGAAATAAACAGTGTTCAGAAGCACAGGTTAGTGAAGTTTACAGTCAGTACAGCCATAGAAGAGGAAATGCCAACATCTGAGTCTTACAGTGAATGTGGGTGTGAGGGTGTTGCCACCAGAGATGATGAAAATGACTTTAATGATGAAAATGTGAAGAATGTTTTAGGCCAAGTTTGTAAACTACAGACTGAATCTGAAGACATTCAGCCAAATAGAGCAACAGAGACTGTGAGTCAAAGGTACCCACCACGAAAGAGAAAGAGGCCAGCTCATCTACAGGATTATGAGGTCAGACTACAGCCTTGCATGGATTTCTGCAACATAGCAGTCTTTAAATTTCCTTAAACCTACCACGAGGCTATGTCAACGCAGTGGAAAGATGATATGGATGAGTAGATGCAATCTCTGGAGGAGAACCACAGTGAGCCTCAGCCATCTGCCAGCAGGTAGACAAGCAGTGGGACTGACTATGCACTCAAAATGGACATTGACAGTTCTTTGACTTATATGCTTAATAATGTTTGTCATGATGTTCATCTTCAAATAAATATGCCTGGTAAAATTCTAAAAAGACAAAAGTGATGCTCTACTAAATTCTCTACACACAAGGAAAAGTGGAAATCTGAGGATTATCATGCTTCTGGAACGCTTGCCTCTGCCAGGTATCTTATATTTGTCAGTTGTTTTTTGAGCCTGTTCATAAGGATTCATGTTGAAGGAATTTACAAGGCTTGAAAACTTGGACAGTCTATTCTAAATTTGATAGTAATTTATCAGTATATCTGTTTTGTTGAAGTATTTGCATGCATTGCTTTTCAGACCACACTAGCTCACATAATCGCCAGCAAATGTAAAAGGAAGGGCACAGCTCGTTTTGTCACGATGTCCGCCACGAGTGCATCCGTCAATGATGTCCGAGAGGTGATAAAACAGGCACAGAATGAGCTCCGGCTGTGCAAGAGGAAGACCGTCCTGTTCATCGATGAAATTCACCGCTTTAACAAGTCCCAACAGGTACTGAGACACAGATTTAATCCACTGAATTAGCGACAGGTGGAAAATGCTTGTAATCTCTTGTCCTTTTCTCTCCTATAAATGTGTGTTATCTGTAGGACACCTTCCTGCCTCACGTGGAGTGTGGGACTGTGATTCTGATCGGCGCCACCACAGAAAATCCATCCTTCCAAGTGAACGCCGCCCTGCTCAGCAGGTGCAGGGTGCTAGTTCTGGAGAAGCTCTCTGTGGAGGCAATGGCCTCCATCCTGGACAGAGCTATGGCCGCACTGGGGATCAGAGTCCTGGACCAGGATTCAGCAAATTCCAGCGATCACAGTCAAGCAATTGGACAAGAGTAAGCTCTACTGTGGCTCAGTATGTTGATGGAAAGAAATTTGTGGAAAGGAAGGCATCTGCTAACTATTGGCTGCAGAGGGTAGGTGCTGATGAAAACATTGTTTGGGAGACATTGAATCAAAGTGCGAGATTAGAGGCAGGATTAATTGTAAGTTTCACATGACAAGATATTTATTTCATGTGTATCTGGAGCTCATATGTTTTTTGTTTTTTTTTTCAGGCCCACGATTTTTATTGAACAAAAGGCTGTGGACACCATTGCCTACCTCTGTGACGGTGATGCCAGGACTGGACTCAACAGTCTGCAGTTAGCTGTTCAGGCTCAAGTGAGCGTGAACAAAGCTGACACATCAGGACAGGGCGCTTCTAAAGAGATACTTGTAAAAGAGGAGCACATCAAGGAAGGTCTTCAGAGGTCCCACATACTTTATGACAAAGCTGGTATGTATTTAATTTAGTGCAGCTCTGATTTCTGATGAATATTACCTATTTGCATCATTCCTAATGATGACGGATTCAGTACAGGAAGAGTAAAAATTATGTTATTGTTTGGGTTATTAAATTATCAAATATCTTATATTTGCGCATTTAGATCTGCATGTACGGATTTTTCTGTCACTCTTTTGCATTAGATTTCAGTCAAAATTAAGTTTAGAGGGACTAACAACTTTGTCATGTGTTTGTGTTGGAAATAGGCGAAAGTCTTCGATAATAAATGTCACGTCTGTGTGTCTCAAAGGTGAAGAGCACTACAACTGTATCTCAGCGTTGCATAAGTCAATGAGAGGCTCAGATGAGAATGCATCTCTGTATTGGCTGGGCCGCATGCTGGAGGGGGGCGAGGACCCTATTTATGTGGCCCGCAGAATGGTCCGCTTTGCCAGTGAGGATGTGGGCAAGTAAAATCATCACTGAATGACTAAATCCCAAATCAGAAGTGAGTTTTTGATGCAGTCTCACTGGTCTGTCTTAATTTCTGGTCTACAGGTCTGGCTGATCCTGCTGCCCTCCCTCAGGCTGTGTCTGCCTTCCAGGCCTGTCACTTCATCGGCATGCCTGAGTGCGAGGTAACTGACCAGTCGAAGGAGAGGTCAGATCCTCTCTTCCTGCAATGATTGTCCTTACTTCTGCTTTTTTGTTTCATCTGCCATTCACTAGGTGATCCTGGCTCAGTGTGCCATCTATCTGGCACGAGCACCGAAGTCGGTGGAAGTCTACCAAGCCTACGCTAACGTGAAGGCCTGCTTAAGGAACCACAAAGGCCCCCTGCCTTCCGTTCCGCTGCATCTGCGTAACGCCCCCACCAGGCTGATGAAAGACTTGGGCTACGCAAAGGGCTACAAATACAACCCAGCCTTCAGCGGCCCTGTGGAGCAGGAGTACTTACCCGAGGAGCTACAGGGAGTTGACTTCTTCACCTGGTCGCCTGCGGAGGCCTGAGAATCCACTGTAACCACTGATGAAAGCCAAAATTGACTAAAAAGTCAGGAATGACGATTGCCTAATGAAAAAACGTCATGGAGTAAAGGTACCTGTAACAGGTCTTTACACTTTCTAAATGCTTGTTTGCCCACTGTTTAAAATGTAACTTGCAAATAAGCTTGCAAATATGGTAAATAAACATCTTTCTTATTTAAAATAAAACAATACTTGTGAATATATTCAACCATAAAGCTGTGTCCCATCTTTGTTTCTTTATTCTGTAAATACTTGAGTAAACACAAGCAACATGAAAGTATGATTATCCAGTTTATTGTTCAGTTGTGACGGTTCTCTTCAGTTTTTGGACATGGTCTGTAGGGAAATAGACTAGATTATTATATGTTTCTGTCAGTTGAAATAATTTTGTTGGTGTCACCTCTTACCTCATTGATCCAGGGGATAAAAGCAGCCACCCGGGTAAAGACCGTGGGTCACTTATTAAAAAAAAAAAAAAAAAAAAAAAAAAATCAAAATTCATACAATAAAAATGGAAACATTTTGTACAAAATATGCAAAATTGTTTTGACAGACATTTAGAATCTGTACATTCTGTTTTAGATTTTCTGATGCACTTCAAGGCAAACTAAAATTAACTAGTAACAATAACAACTAGAGGAAATGTATTGTTTAAAACCAATAAGTTATTATAATAAAATAATGTTTTGAGGCCATGATCTATTCTAAAATAGTGCATCCCATTATTTATATGGGATTGACACCAATAGTTCATTGATTTATGTAAAATGTATAAGCAATGCCTCTTCCCACCAGAGATGTCGCTGTAAGCTTGAGCTGGCTGTATCGGGGCACTGGCGCCCTCAGCAAAAGAAGTCGTTGTGTTTAAAGATGGCGCTACCCGGTGTTTCACTCGTGCCTCTTAGAGTACTATGTAATCTTGTCAAATGTTGTTATTCTGAGGGAGTTACAGCATCAAACTGGAGCAGAGGGATGCGGTGGTATAGGACGAAAGCAAGAAGTTTTCAGGAGCTCAATTCGTCACACGTTCAGACCAAACGAGGTAATGGAACTATTGACAGCTCTGGCTATAGTAATCTCAAGGACATCCATCTCCTAAAGTCCAAGCTTTCTTACAGATACAACGTCTCATTATGTAACACAAGCCTATACGTCTATGTAGTTAACCTTTTTATTTTATTAGGAAATACCAGTCCACATCTTTTGACCGAGTTTCCAGATCCTAAAGGACTGTTAAATAACGCCATCTCACGCTCACTGGGAGTCGGCGACCTGTCTCAGTATATCCAGTACAGCTGCACGGAGCAAGCAGGGGTTAAGGTCAGGACAAAAATCCTACCGAGTTGGCAGATTGAAGACATGGCGAGGTCTAATCAAGCCGAATTTTTATTTTAGATGACTTCTTTTTATGCAGAAAGCTACTGTCAGAGTACTTTGGCCCTCCAGCTTTGAAGCAGAGGGTCATGCTTCCAAGAAGATAGATGCAGAAAGGTTTGCTGCTGCTGCAGCTTGTCTCAAGCTCAAGGCAAGTTGTTCACTTTATACTCTGTAATGCAGAAACTTGTCTGTAATCCTTGCATGTTTCATCAAAGAAATATTTTTATGCGTGAAGGAAATGGGAATCATTGGCCCAAATAATCAACTACCCAGGAGGAGAGCTGGCAGAGGACGCATGGGACTACAATCAATGCTCTTTGATAAGGAGGATGATTTGTGGACAGAGAATGCCCACATGACTAAAACAACAGCAGATGAGCAGAAGCAGTTGCTGCTCCCTGTTAATGACGCTGCCAAAATCTCTGAAGCGCTTTCCTTTTTTCCACATCCTAAATCCCTACTCACCAGGGCCATCCAGGTGGCCACATCGTCCAACAAGATAAGGGTTTGTAGCTGTCTGTGATGATGGTGAAATGATAAGTATGCATAACCAGTCAAATCTTCTATAATTCTGCATGTCTGACTTTACAGGAAGTGATGCAGATCAGAACAACGGGAGGGAAGCTAAAGAAATGTGAGTTGACTCTGCACTGGCCAGAAAAGATGACGTTCATCACCACAGCAACTAACCGAATCGCAGCAGAGAAGATGGCTGCAGCCCTCGCCTGCCTGAAACTAAAGGTAAGCATTGTTTTAGGGAAAATATCCTATTTGTGTTGCAACTGTTTACGTTTGTACAAAACACCTGGTGCAGGAAATGGAACTGCTGGATAAAAACAACAACCCACTGACTCATGCCAAGTATCACAGAGAGGAGGTCAAAGAAGCTGTAGAGCGAGAGAAGCAACCCCTTTCCATTGATGTACCAACGTATCTCGAGGAACAAATGAGACAATACCTAGCAGAGGTCAGTTGTCATCTCAGGTTAGACACTATTTCACCACATTTCTTTTCCAAACAGTGCACAATACAGAGTAATGAACACGTGTGGCCTTTTTGGCCTTTTTCGATATGTTGCAACAGTGAGTGAAATTACAGAAAGAGAAATCATTTAATTATTTACTGAAGGGACATCATCAAATGTCAGTTTGGTCTGACGCATTTTGCATTTAAGACATGAACTTGAGGAATTTCACTGTTAAAAATATCAATCACCAATGTTGGTTGCATTTGTATTATTTAGGTTTGTTTTGGAAAATAAAGGTGTCCAATCTCTATTCATAACAGTACCCTGTTGCGACGCAAGTACAGAACCTCTGGGAGGAAGAAGAGGCAAGAGAACAATACATGCTAAACCAGGAGCAGGAGGAGGTAGATGAGAATATGGTGACAGACGCTATCACGGGAAGACCTTACAGACCCCTGACAGACTATGAGGTGCAGCAGCTAAGTGCCCACCTGAAGGAGGAATGGGAGAGAGCCAACCCTGTGCTGAATTTGGAGCTCCCTGTGGATGCCCACCGGCAGCGTGTGGTCTCAGCATTGCAGTCCTCCAGGGTAGTTGTGATTGCCGGTGAAACAGGATGTGGAAAAACCACACGGATTCCCCGCTTCCTACTAGAGGAATGGGTGGGAGGCGGCAAAGGAGCCGAGTGTAACATACTTGTGACACAACCTAGACGGATCAGTGCTGTGTCTGTGGCCCATCGAGTTGCTCAAGAAATGGGTCCAGCTTTAAAACGCTCTGTGGGATATCAGGTAAATACAAATTCATCGGTTATATTTGTGTAATGGCTTGATCTATCCTCTAGAGGGAGCACCATTACTTATAGCAGATTTTGAATTGTACATGCCAGAATATGTTTGGTTGTGGTACGAAAAATGTTTGAATGTAGATTTTAAAGAGCTTAACAAACTTAAGTATCTTCCAGATGAAAAGTGAACATCTGTTCTCTTCATAGGTGAGACTTGAGAGCCGACCTCCGGACCAAAGTGGAGGAGCCTTACTCTTCCTCACTGTGGGTGTCTTGCTGAGGAAGCTGCAGTCCAATCCGTCCCTAAAGGGAATCAGCCATGTGGTGGTGGATGAGGTCCATGAGAGAGACATCAACACGGATCTGCTGTTGGCCCTGCTGCGTTCCAGCATGGGGGAGAACCCTGACCTACGAGTGGTTCTCATGAGTGCTACTGGGGACAAGCAGAGGCTGGCCAAATACTTTGGAGGGTGTCCAGTTATACAAGTACCTGGGTTCATGCACCCAGTGAGCGACAAATACCTGGAGGACGTACTGACAGAGATGGGACGATCACTGCCGAGCCCTTACAATGTGGGGAGAGACAAACAGGTGAGACTTGAGTATCTTGGACTTTTTAAAATTTATTTTAGTAAAAACCTGTTTTTCCTAAACCCATGATATGATTTTGTGTTATTTTAGGGCGGTAGAGACGAGATTGCTCCAGACCTAGATTTAGTAGCTGATGTAATCGAGCACATTGATAAATATGGACAGCCAGGTAAGAAACACTCATGATGTATGTTTTTAATAGCCTCAGTGTGAAATCTTAATAAAACATGAGTTTTCAAATTTGGATGGATGGATGGATGGAGTTTTTAAATTCATTCTCCCAATGCTTTAGGTGCAGTCTTGTGCTTCCTCCCTGGCTGGCAGGACATCAAGGCCGTCCAAGAGAAGCTAGAGGAGAGGCAACATTTTTCCTCAGGCTCACACATGATCCTACCATGTTAGAGAAGACACTTTTATAAACACAATCTTAATGACGGATGAATTAGTTTTTTCTCATTAATGTTATTCAAATCTCTTCAATTTCAGTGCACTCTAGTTTGTCAGTAGCGGACCAACAGGCTGTGTTCCAGCGGCCCCAGGTGGGCCAGAGGAAGATTGTCCTTACCACCAACATTGCGGAGACATCAGTTACCATTGACGATATTGTTCACGTGGTGGACACTGGAACTCACAAAGAACAAAACTATGACCCGCTAACCAAGGTGAGTGTCAGAATGTTTCAGTGTAAACCCTTTCAGATCTGATAGCTCTTATACTGCTGTCTTCTGAGCTTAAACTGTAAACCCGTCCAGGTCTCCTGTCTAGACACTGTTTGGATATCTCGCTCAAATGTCACTCAAAGAAAGGGGCGAGCAGGGCGTTGTCAGCCGGGGCAGTCCTACCACCTTTTTCCACGAAAACAGCTGGAATCCATGACTCTGTTCCCCATGCCTGAGATTCTGCGCACACCGCTTGAAAGTTTAGTAGTTCAAGCCAAAATCCACAGTCCTAACTGCAAGGTATTGAAAAAAACAATGATTATTTCCTGTTGTTATTATTGTCACTATATGACCATTAAGAGTTAGCATTTGTATGTGCGTGAAGGCTGTGGACTTCCTTTCGCAAGTACTGGACAGTCCAGAGCTGGAAGCTGTGAAAGATGCTGTTCAGAATCTACAGGACATTGGTAAATTTTTTGGAAAAAGAAATCCATGTTCACTGTTAAAAACGTTATTAAGCTCTCGTACGTTTGTGTAGGAGTGCTGGACAAGACAGAGACGCTGACGCCCTTAGGTGAACGTGTCGCCTGCATGCCATGTGACCCTCGTTTGGGCAAAGTCTTAGTCCTGAGTTCCATGTTTAGATGTGTTCTGCCCATGATGTGTGTAGCCGCTTGTCTCACCAGAGACCCATTTCACAACAGCCTGCAGAACAGAGCAGAAATCAGCAAGGTAGAGAATTGAACACCCACTCCACACAGCACAACAACAGCAACAATTTTTGATCCTGTGTTCCTGTGTTCTTCCAGGTGAAAGCTGCTCTGAGCGGCAGCAGCTACAGTGACTATTTGGCGTTCATCAGAGCCGTGTTGGGCTGGAAGAGGGTACAGCATGAGGGAGACAGAGAAGACAGAGATGAATATCTGGACCGGCTTTCTCTGTCAAGGTTCAACCTTCGATTCATCAAAGGTCATCGCGCAGACATAATCATTTGCAGGGATTTGACACCACATTTCACACGAGGATTCTGTCGTGTCGTTTTGATGCAGGGCTCATCTCTCAGTTCAGCACTAATCTGTTTGAGGCAGAGTTGGTCCCGCATGCAAACGATTGTCAGCGTGACGCGTCTCTCTGCAATGAGCACAGTGATGAGGAGGAGCTGCTTAAAGCTGTGCTGCTGGCTGGACTCTATCCCAACCTTATTCAGGTAGAGGGAATCGTCAAAGTCCACATCTTCGCTTTAGTGTAAAATCTTCTCTTTTGAAAATAATTTTTCTTTTTTGTGGTCTTCCTGTAACCCAATTGTTGTCTGACTCAAAGGCTCCAATGACTCAACAAAATATGGATGGGAAATTACATTTTTCTCCTCCTCAGGTAAAGAAAGGGGTTGTCACTAAAGGAGGCCGCTTTCGTCCCGACCGCACGTCTTTGCGTACCTCCAGTGGGTCGGTACTGCTGCACCGTTCTTCCGTGAACAGGTTTGAATATTTCCCAATAATTTTATTTATTTATTCATTTTATTTACTGCATGGGTGCACATGTAAGTTTACATACATGTATATTTCTTTCTTGTTTAACTCCAGAGGAAAAGAAGAGTTTCCCAGTCGCTGGTTGACTTTCTTTACTGCTGTCAAATCCAATGGGATT
>BJFM01002646.1:2070-12445 GCA_016586285.1 Arothron firmamentum
ACTAGCTAACGGCGGGGCTCCGGGGTGGGGGGGGGGGGCGGTTTTGACACCGACTGACACTGAGGGCAGTGGAGGGGGGGTTGGTGGAGGAACTGGTCCCCGGGCCATCGTCTCTCTCCTGCCGGATGGGGATGCGGCGAAGGTGGCGGCAGCCTGCGCCGCGTCGCTTGGAGACAGAGGCGGTAGGCGGAACGAAACGAGGTCGACGAGGCCAATAAGTGGTCCGGGGCGGTGGATAAATGTGATTAAGTTAGAAGAAATCCATTTATATGCTCATTTTGACTGTGGCATTTATTGTAAAAAATTCAGATAGATGTCTCCTCTAATTTCTGTTTAATTAAAGTTCACATTTTATTTTTGTTCAAGAAAAATAGACGTCAGTATTAAATCAATTATTAATATTTTGTGCTTTCTTTTACGCATCCAGTGTTAGTACAAAGAATGTCCTGTTTGATCTTCTGGTTTTATTGCGGGTGTATTAAGTCAACAGGAATGAGAGCTGCTGGCAGGTTGCAGTGGTTATTGATGATTATTGATCATAATTGATGATTATTTGTCAGTGAGAAGGTCAGGGTGGCAGATGACACAGCAGGGTCCGTTACCATGACAATAGCAGGAATAATGGTTCCTTTGATTATTGGGCCTCATGCGATTAACAATTTATTAATTCACAGTTTGACTTTATTCATATTCTTTTTTCTTTTCCTTTCTTCCCGTATTTTCCCTCTCTCCCCTCATCCAGCCATCGTCCTCGCCATTCTGCTCTTTTTCCTCCCCTCCCTCTTCCTCTCTCATTCCATCTTCTCTCCTCGCTCTCCTCTCCCTCGATGCCCCCTCATCCTCGCTCAGGTCAGCCGCAGCCAGCGAACAAGTCGCTACAGCAAATCATCCCTCGTTTCTCCACCTCAATCACTCATTTCTCCCTCTAACATGCTCGCCTCACTTCCATATGTTCAAACACAGTCATCTTATTTTAGCAACGCCGCCTTCCTCCTCCTCTTCTTCCTCCTCGTCCTTCTCTCCTGCCCTCCTCTCCTCTGAGTTCTGATTCCTCGTCCTTTTTTACAAACACACACAAGAAAATGAAGCGTGGGTCGAGCGTGTTGCAGCCTCCTTCTGATGCAGCCAAACGTCTCGCATGCCCTGCGAGCACGCTCGCAGAGGCACGCACTGGCGATGGCTCCCTCTCGCTGAGCGGAGCCGACGGTCACGCTGAGCACGCTGCAGACACGGCGGGGGCACAAGCCACAGGTCCGAGCCCTTTCCCAGCTGCCACCTCTCTCTTCAGCCCTGATGTCAGCACCAAGATGGCGTCTGACCTTCTGATCAGGCTATCAGGTATCCAACCACTCACACATGGGCGGATGCTCGACCATCAGCACAGTCCTCTCTACGGTTTTATTGGTTTTGGTCATTGGTTATAAGACTAATAAAGCTAAAACAACCAGATGCTGCTTTCTTCCGGTAAAGGTCATAAATCTCCGCCTGTGTTAGCAGAGTTTAGCATGTTTGGTTTTCATTTTGGGTTCTTGGGCAACAGGTGAAGCGTTTGCGTCATGTAGTTTTAGTTAAATGCAGTGAAAACTTGCGCTGCCGTGTTGAGTTTACAGCATTCATCAGGGTGAATCTGCTGTGCTCTGCTTTCTGCCATCTTCAGAGGCTACCCAGAAGTCCCAGGTGCTTCCTGGGGGACAATCAGAGGTAGATCCTCAGAGGCGCAAGACCGTGCTTGATACCAGGGGCGGACAGCAGGACGAACCCGGCCTGGCTCTCTCACCGGACGGCCCCGGGGCGAGTCCCGAGCCGCCGTGCCTCTCAAACACACCCGATGGCAACGCTGCCACCGACACGCTGGCGTCGGAAATGCTGAGGAAGCTAGCAGGTGGGTGCGTCTGTGTGGGGGTGCAGACAGATGCCATGTTGACGTGAGACGGAGCTACTGTCAGAATGGCCATGAATAAACTGAGGGAGTTCTTTCCAAATCCAGAGCGCCAGGAGGTGAACAGCAGCGGCGTGGCCATCAAAGAGGAAGAGGAGCCGGTGGAAGTCCACGCGCTCGATGTCACTGACCTCATTCAACGTCAGCCAGTTGCTAATGAGGTAACGCCGCCATCCTCTATCTCCAGCCATAGCCATCCCTACAGCAGTAAAACAGGCCACCAGTGTGCAAAAAAGAAGGCCGAGCAGCCCGGTACTCGAGCCAAAACAGCCGAGCAGCATTTCCACGCTCTTAAAATGGTGGATAGATTTTATCCTGGAGGCTGCCAGGCTGCCTCCAAGACATCTGGATGCCTCGTGCCCACTGCCAACACGTTTCAGTTTCGAGTCAAACTGGAGGATCATGCTGACCTATCTGGAGCCAAGATGGAGGACCAGGTTCTCTTCAAAACAAACACTTTAGGGCAGCCTCTTTCTGCAGCCAAGCTGAGCCAGCCTTTTCTCCCCGGAATCAAGACGGAGGTGCAGTTTCCTCCAGGAACCATAACGGAGGACCTGCTTCCCTTTGGACCCATAGAGGAGAACGAGCTCCCCCCTGGAGCCAAGATGGAGGAGCATATTATCTCAGGAGCAAAGACAGAGGAGCAGCTCTTCTTTGGAGCCAATATGGAAGACCAGTGCCTCAGAGCCGTCCTGTGGCAGGACATGTCAGTCAATCTGGCGTCAACGCTGTTGCACCAGCTCTCCGGTACAGCACACACACACACACACACACACACACACACACACACACACACACACACACACACACACACACACACACACACACACACACACACACACACATACAAGTTTATGCATTATAAAAGAAGATGAAGTCCTTTTTTAGGCTAAAGTATCCAGATGAAAATCTTAAGATGCTTCATTCTGCTGACCTTTAACCTTGAATACCTGTTTTTAATCACCCAATCACAAAACAAATCAGATTGGCCTGTTAAAGCCTGATGAATTCTCTTTGTGCAGAGAGGGTCAGTAAATCCAGCACCCGGCTGGTGGAGAGGACGACTCTGTCAGTCAGAAGCAGGTAATCTCACCCCCCCCGGGCATCGCTTGGCAACTGCATCTGACCTCTGACCTTTGACTTTGTTCTGACCTGCCTTCTGTGTGGTTATCTTTATGTAGTCCGGTTTTAAAGGTGAAGGCGGAACCACTCCCGAGCTCCCAGGAAGCTCCGCACGGTAATAAACCACACGCACGCGACAGATGGCGCGAGACAGATGAGAGAGGCTCTTCATGACAGGACTGAACACTGATCGTCATCACTGATTCACACGGAGAATGACAATGTTGGCCGGAGTGAAAGAAATAAAGGAGCCATTTTGGAATTGCTGGAAATTAAGCACTTTATGACACAGATTTTAGGCATTTGTATGCAATTGCACTCTAAAATCTACGTACACCAGGATACAGCAGAGACTGAGACACAATCCAGGAAGTAATATGGTAAAAATAATCTGGGTGGGGTGTCAATGAAATGTTATAGGCGGTGCAACGTGCAAGAAAGAGCCTTCAAAGTAAAATGAAATCATGATCAGAGCTTGAAGACTGAAGTCCAGTCTTATAAATTCATTATGTAGATAGGAAAAATGGTGACTTCAGACTTCAAAACAGTTTTACCCCTGCTGATCGAAATATTAATGCAGATGCCAGTTTACCTGCAGCTATAGATTTAATAAGTCTGATGGTTGCTTTTTTCCCTCACAGAAACCAGCAGAGATCAGCCCGCAGGTTGTTCCTACTTCTACAGGTAACGTCATCATATCAGCGGATGTCCCTGGAAAAAGATGCAGAGCTAGCTCAGAATATTAGCATTTTTTGCATATAGAGTTAAGATTGAGGTCATATTTCTTCAGGTGTTTTAAAAAAACATTAGTTTGTTCATGATACCTACCTGGCCACATGTCCAGGTGTCACGTATGCGGGTTTGAGACGGACGGGCAAGGCCTTTTCCAGGGTCATATGATGGATCACCGCCAGTGGGAGCGTGACTCCTTTTCGCTGCACTGCTGCGCGTGTGACCACCTGACCAATCAGGAGGCAGAGATGAGGGCTCACGTTGACAGACACACGCAGGGAATCGTAGCGGTGGCTGCGGAGAAGAGGTGAGGTCAGGTTCTTTTCACTTGTGTCCGTGTGCGTCATTAACCCCTCTGTCTCCTCCTGACTCCCAGATACCCCGTCACCTTGTCAACCGCTACCTCCAGCAGCACCCTCTCAGTTGCCGTGGCAACCCAGCCAGAGAATAGCACCTCCGAGCATCGCTGCCGCATCTGCCAGAGGTCGTTTCCAGGGCAACAGGAGCTGCTGGTTCACTTCCAGGGTCATCGCCAAGGCAACCAGTACAGGTGCGACCGGTGCGGCCACCTGACACGGACAGCCAACAAGCTGGTGGAGCACGTGCGCGTACACACCGGGGAGAGGCCGTTCACCTGCGACCTGTGCCCCTACAGTGCCAAGCGGCGGGACAGTCTGCGCCTGCACTGCAAGGTCAAGCACGGTGGAGACGTGCACACGTACCGGTCATACGTGCACGCAGACAATCAGCGTTCTAACAAACATGTCCAGCGGCTCCACATGCCTTCGAGTGTGCACACAGCTACTCTGTCACCGTCCACCATCCCTACTTTTCATCCCTCGCTCTCTGACCGGGCGGGATGGAGGGATCTATCTCCACTCCTCCCTATCACCACGCTAATTTCTCTGAAACCCCGCTCCCCTTCCTCCATCACCACCTCCACCTCCTCCTCGTCTTCCTCCTCCAAACACTTTTTTCTTGGGTACCTGGGTCTGACAACCTCTCTGTAAATGCTTTTTTCTCGCTCCTCTACGTAATGTAAAGCTCTATAACCTATCCGAGGTACTGTCGCGCCACACTATTTATGAGAATGTCAGTCGCTACTGTTATGCTAAATGCACTAAAAACACACACATAAGAAACTTGATGAATTTATTCCATTTTTTGCGTTATGCTCGTGTTTTTCCTCTGCATTCCTGCCTGCTTTAATCATATACTCACTGAACTCTTATGTAGTTAACGGTGTATTTATTGCCTGTCTCGTCCTTCTGAAGCCCTGCACTTAGAAAATCCTCCAGCCTCTTATTTTTATGCACAAGACACTTTACAGAAAGATACGTTCCTCACTCTTTTAACTCTGCCTCTTTAACTCACGCTTCAACTACAAAAACCATAATGCCATCACTGAAATTTTAGGTTTCACAAAATGCATTTTGTAAAAAGTAGTTTGGAAATGGATGTCTACAGCGAGCATGTACCTACCCTCCCAAGATCATCAACATCTTTATGAGGTAAGACACCTGACGAGACACATATCTTATTTTACATGTGTGAAGGTAAATACCTGCACAGCTTCACCTGGTTCATCTCTCTTTCTTCACTTTTTTTCTGTAAAATAGTCACAATCAGTCTAGCGTATTATTTGAAACAAAACGAATGTTTTGCATGGATTTGCGCTTTAACTTTTGTGGAATTTTGCAAGTGTGCAAGCGAGTTTTCTGAAGGGTATTGCTATTTCTAATATTTGTGTTGTATATTCTCTATGATGTACTTGTGTTTGCATAATTACACAGGCCGAAGAAGAATTTTCTCAATTAAACATTGCACTATATTGAAATTTGCTTAGACACGAAGAATCCTTTTAGAAAATGTGGGCTCTTTTCCAACACAAAACCCAAAACTTGGTCATTTTCAACTGCTTTTGTCCGCTCAGTACCGACGCACAATGTCACATCCTGTTCGGGTGGGTGGAGCCAGAAGCGGACAGACAGACTGGGGATTAATTTTCTCGTCATCACACCTTTAAGGAAACACTCACATGCATAAATTAAGATGAGTTTCACCTTAAAAAATCAGAGCTATTGACCTTTGTCTCAATGACAGCGGCGAAACCATTCAGGTCCGGTTTATGTCACAGCACCGTAGCACCAGGTACAGAGGCTGCTGCTGGGTCATATGTGATGCCCTCTGTATTAAGACGTAATATACCTCAGAAATAAACCGACCAATTTAATCTAAAAAATAAAAGAAGCCAATGCTAATGTGTTTGAGCTCTTGTTTTCTTCAGATTAGCAGATCTAGCCCCTCACCCACTTTACAAGCATGTTCCTCATAAACTTTCATTATAAATTAGGGAGAGATGCACACAACACAAAATTTGACCTGTGTCAGACTGTATCCTGATGTAACTTCATAATTTAGAGTATCTTTGCTATCTCTAATTTTCCTCTCCTGTTTCCTGTCACAGTTTGCTGCTGCGATGATCAATAAAGGTTAATTTGGCTTGACTCACACCTCGTCTGTGCTCACGTGCCCGAGAGATCGTGTTGCAGTGCTGGTGCACAGATCTAAGCAGCGGCTGCAGCATCTGATGCCACTGTAGAGAAGGATGGCTGGATACAAAATTCACTCTGATTTCAGAAAACACAGAACAAAATTTAATCTAAGTGCTGTTCTAGATGGAGGAGAATCAGGGATGAAGGTCACATATCACACTTACCAAATGAGTAGGAGTATAAGTGTCAATTGCCATGGGTCTTGTCCCCTCCTCTGTGGTTGCCACGGTTACCTGGCATGTTGTAGGTCTCCATGGTGGCAAGCAGGATGCCTGCCCATTGGCTCTGGGCTCGGCGAATCACTGTGCAAAGCCTCGCAAAGGCTCTGGGAGGGCGCCGGAACACGTGTGCGTAAAGGTCATTGTTGGATTTTGGTAGATGGCCTCAGAAGGTGGGCTCCTCAAAGAGGAGGAGGTGAAGAACAGAAAGAGAGGAGATGAAAAAAGAGGTCAAGGACGTGATTCTTCTCATCTTTTCCCATCCAAGCGCAGAGGTTGAAGTGATAGTTGACCTGCTGAGGAGGGTGGATGCCATGCCACACCACAGTTGAGGGTTGTGTGTTATAGGAGTACAGCCAGAGCTTAATTTAAGGTTTTCTCCAAATGAAAATGTCAACAATAGATAGATCATAAAAATGGACATGAAAGTCGAAAGTAAGGTCAAAACGTCTTGATGGCCCTCTTGTGGCTGACTGTATTACTGCAGCCCTTCTGGGTTGCACTGTTCTCATCACACCTACTGTATGTCAAGGGGTGTGTTAAAATAGCTATTTTGCAGCAAATAACCCCACAATTTCAAGATGGCGCCAAGGTCGTGGATATTTTAGCAGGAAGTCGATGGGTAGGCTAAAATTAACATGTCACTAAAAGCCATAAATTTGACCGTCGTGGTGGTGCTAATTGAAAATAGGATTAGAGGAGTCAGTCTTGTCATCCTGAGGATCACAGCTGTCTGCCAAAATGTATGTAAATGGGGATATAGCGCCCCCTGGTGGTGGAAGTGTGTTTCCCCTATACTGATCTGACTGATCATAAGTGCGTTCAGTTCAAAGGCTGAGGTCAGATCGCATCGTTGATAGCCTGCAAACGCTCCCACTTCCACCCTGAAAGGGCTGAAAATCAATAACTGCCACACGTGACAGGAAGAGATAGCAGAACGACAGAGGGCTGGAAGTGGAAAGGAAGCGAGGAGGAGGAGTGTATCTAGGCTGCACAGTGCTGATGACCATCAGGGAAAGACCGCTGAAATAGCAAGAGGTTGAGAGTAAAAATGGATTTATTTCAGTGGAAGAACTTGAAGTCTGACAGTAATTATTTCTCAAAAAACATTTAGAAATAACACAAATTAAAGTGACTCTTCCTGTAAAGTTAAATTAATTATATACCGGCCATGAATACTCTTATTTACTATTTCATTCTGGGCCAGTTTTTTTTATAAAGGCAGCCCGCAGTGGGCGTAGTCTGGACTCCAATAATTCTTCCTGTGAGCCACCACGTTGCTGCGGGATTTCCCCATACCTCGTGGGGTAATTCCGCCCTAAAAATTAAAAAAGAAACATTTGGGAAACATAGAAGTCTGTAGTCTAGTTTTAAAAGAGTGCCTACTTTGCTTTAGATAGAATGCGTTGAAATATGGCTTATTTTATCTTATTTTCCGTAGGCAGTAGTAGTAATAGTGGCCCTTTTAAAACATTTTTGTGCAGCCTGGAGAAAAAAAAAGTTCTATATTTTGGTTGGAAACCGGAAGCTCTACAAATTGGCACATGACGCTTGACAGCGTAGAGGAAGAAGTAGGCGTGTTGCGGTTGCTAGTTGTTAGCCTGTCCGCTAACTAGCTAAAGTTGAACACTGTACTTTCGCTTATGACAGTAAGTGAAACCTTTCTTGGGATGCACGCCGCTTTATTGGAAAACGAAACTACAACCAGCGTTGCTATTTTTACGCCTTTTGCGTCATAAATGTCGCTGTTGGAATCGCTTCACGGTGACATTGTCAACTTATAGCCGTTGTCGTCTGAAATATTTAACTGCTAACTCTTAAAACGCCAAGTACGTAGGTAGCACTAGTTCACCCGCTAGCTTTAGCGGCTAGGCTGCGCTATCATGGACGGTGGCGGAAGCATCCAGAGTAACGAGAGAGCGGCAGAGAAGCTCATGGATGACCACTTGAAATCAATCGGTCTGCATCGGAAGAAGATTGCTAAAGACGGGTCTTGTTTGTTCCGGGCTGTTGCGGAGCAGGTAAGTTGACGGAATTTGAGGAATAAAGTTTTGAACTAGCCTAACTGGATGCGCGTAGTGAGTGGGTTTGGTCAGTTTACGGTGTCGATGCACGGCAAACAGTCGGGGGCAGCCAGATTAAAGTAGTTGAAACAAACAAAATCACAGTCAAAAATGTCCTCCTTTTCTTAAGATGTTTAAATGTTTCATACAAAATGTTTGAAGATGATGTCATTCACCAAATATATGTGTAAATGAAAAGTATTCTTTTTCCAACCTACCATGACATCATACTGCTGTGTGCTGACCTCATATAAAGTCATTATATGTAACTGTTGATCTAGGTCCTGCATTGCCAAAGCCATCATACTGTAGTTCGGGCCAAGTGTGTGGAGTTCCTGAAGGAGAACAGGGAGCTTTATGAGGCGGTATGGCAAATGAATTACTAAGTCCTTCCCTTTTTGTTTCATTTCATTCTCAGTTGTAACCTGAATGATAGCCGTTTTAGTATTGTTCAGATTCTTTGGGTTATTTCTGCGATTGGGAGTAAATGAAGCACGCCTGAGTGGCCTCAACATAATTTGTATGCACCGAAAGGCAGTTTTGTCTGACGTCTTCTCTTTGTTTCTTTCCTGCGTTTCCCCGCGACAGTTTATTGAAGGTGACTTTGAGGAATACCTGTCCAAGCTTCAAGACCCACAGGTACGACAACAATGCAATAATAAGTCGGTTAGAGCGGCACCTCCTACTGAAGTAGCAGTTCAGTCACTTCAGCTGTGGTTTCGTTTTTCAGCAATGGGTGGGAGAGGTGGAGATCAACGCGCTGGCCATCATGTACAAGTATGCTTTTAAAATCGGCATCCACCAGTCTAAGTTTGAGTCAGCTCTCAGATTAACCAGCTCATAACCTGAGAGCATTTAATTATATTTATTACGTACATGCAGGTTACAATATCAGTGTGTTACTATTGATAGTATGACTATGATGTTTGTTTTCAATCCTTTTCTAGGAGGGATTTTCTCATCTTCCAGGAACCCGGCAAACCAGCCGTCAACATCACCGACAACAACTTCAAGGACAAGGTAAAACTGTTGCTGCATCCTGGAATGCATCATTCAGCATAAACCCCCTTTTAAAATACACTGATGCCAGAGTCACTACAGTATGTGTGTTCCTCATTGTGCTCCCATGAATTCCGTCATTACTCTTTCTTTTTTTACAGGTTCAGTTGTGTTTTCTGAACGGTAATCACTATGACAGCGTTTACCCCATCAGCCGCATTAGGAGTGCCGGCGTGTGCCAGTGTGAGTGTCCAAGGTTAAACACATCGATGTACACGGATACACTGATTTATACTGTGAAAAGATAAAAAAGACACAGACACATTCCATCCTTCTAAAATGAATCTATATTCTGTATTGTTCTGAAGCTATGCAGTGTGTATGTGTAATGTTTAGCATTTCATATGCTAACTTGGAGCAAATGTTTTTCCTGTGTTTTCCACCCGGCAGCCATCCTGTACGAGCTGCTGTATGACCGTGTGTTTAAAGTAGAGAAGAGCCTTCTGGGTTTGTGCCAGCGGGTCCCTCGGCCCACTGACGCCCTGAGCGATGACAACATGAGCTTTTGCGGCAGCAGCGAGGAGTCTGACCTGGACACCGGCGAGGCGATCTGGTAGGAAAACCCGTCGTTTAGAACCGTGCGTGTAGATCGTCTTTAACATATGTTGAACATCAGTGTACTGACGCATGTGTTTGACAATGCAGGGTAGAGAGCGAAACGACAGCAACGAAACACAGCAGGGTAAC
>BJFM01002646.1:12474-38313 GCA_016586285.1 Arothron firmamentum
CAAGCACACTTGTATGGGTATGCACACAGTCATCCATCATGGACATGTACTAGTTTGCCTGATTGCCTCTGTGTGTTTCTAGGGTCGTGGGCGGCGTGGCTCTCAGCTGCCCAAGAGGGTGAGGCGTTCACTGAACCCGACGCTTTACAGAAACATAGAGTATGACGTCTGGCACAAGACCAAGAGAGGTGAGATGAACAGAAGAATCTAGATTAGCTGCATTAGATTAAATATTTCAGAAGAAAACGATAGCGGTGCACAACAGAATGTTAAAAACAAAACATGATTTTATTGCAGCACAACAGAAACTGGACTACTGCATCGCAGCCGGGATGCAGTTTGCTGCAGGAGACCAGTGTCAGGTCTGTGTTGGACATTTTTGCCATCCTGACAGGTTTAAAATCTTGGTTTGAGGATTTGCAATCACATGAAATTGCACACTGGGATCACCCGCAGGTTCGTCTTGATGGAAGTGGGCGGAGCTACACTGCCACTGTGAAAGAGGTGCCTCCTGATAACGGCCCAGTCACGGTTCTGATAGAGGAACTGGGCAGGAAGTAAGTCCCAGTGATGCTAGTTAGACCTTCTAGAAGAGTACATGCACTTATGGCAGATGCACCCATGTTAGACAGGTCCCTTTGTGGAACCTGCGTCCTGCCAGTGACGAGAGCAGTTGGAGAACTGTGGGGGGTCGAGACAAGAAGCTCAGCAACGGACATGGAGGTGATACACACGCACGCACGCACGCACGCACGCACACACACACACACACAAATACGTGATCAAGCAACTTCACTGACTTGCTTTCTGTCCCAGCAGAGTGGGAGGAGAGGGGTAGAGGCAGAGGCAGGGGGAAACACATCCCTGGGTCCTCCTCTGCCTCCCAGGTGGCAGTAGGTGCTTCCAGCGGTCGTGGGCAGAAGCAAAACTTTTGGCCTTCACAGTCCCCCAAAGAGGAGCAAGGAGGGGGCAAATCCAGCAGGTACGTCTTTGTTGAGTGTATCTATCCTCAAACAGCCTTGCTGGTGTTTGATAGATCTTTTGAATGTGTTTTTTTTAGAAGGCCCATGAGCTCAGTGGAGCCTGCGTTTGGTCTGACAGAGGAGCAGCGTTCGGCCAGAGAGGAGGAGGAGTTAAATGCAGCACTGGTGGAGATCCAGCTCAGAGATGAGAACAGCTTCCCTGCCCTCGGAGTGAGTCGAGACACATCGATGGCACGCGGGAGTTGATACTCTCTGTTTGGGAATTAGACTGGACAGGCACCAATGAGCTGAAACTCACTGCTACTTTTGTAGAAACCTCTAACAGACATTGTTGTAACTCATGATTCAGTTTCTTCAGCTCAGTCTTTTTAACACACACACACACACACACACACACACATTGTTTCTGATTGTTTTCTGTTCATTTGCCCTCATCCGCTGTGGTTTTGGCTCTGGTTTTACCTGTGCTGATATCCAGTGCAACAATCCTGTTGTGTGGTGCTGCTGTCATGCTGTGACACTTTTGGTTTCACATCACCTCCTTAGCTGATCTACATTCTGCGCCACACATGTCTTTTGCCCTTCAGTCGCAGTCCCGTTCACAGAATGAAGCAGGGAGGAGGAAGGGAGGAGAGAAGCTGAAATTTCCAAGGAACAAGACGGTGTGTTTTGCTCTTTTTTTAATGGAGTGGATATACACTTTAAAGACTTTAAAAGAATATTTCTTCTGTCTTTTTTTTTTTCTTACAAGAGTCCTGTTGAAGACAATAGAGTGCTGTCCCCTTCTGAGGGCAAACCCACCAAATCTTCCACCCCACCACTGGCAGACACCCCCGCTGCGACTGCCGCTGCAGTGAATACCTACGCAGCGCCCGGCAGCCCTTCGGTCCCGGCTGCGCCGGGTCCCGCACCTGCACATTCTGCTGCCAGGGCAGCACCGGAGCCACCGCTCACTTCTGCCTCCACAGTTGCTAAAACAAAACCACTTTCTAATGTCAAGGCTGCGGCGTCCAGTCTCCCTCCTGCTGCCGCCACCCAGGGCGTTACGCCTCCCGTGCCGGGTGGAGCTGCACCTACCAACCCCCGCCCGTCCACCTCTTCTCCGCCTTCCCCTCTTCCTCTTAAACTAGCTTCCTCACCGTCTCCGTCTTCAGTGGCAGCTCCCACTTTTTTTGCTCCTGTCGCACCCTCTCCCACCGCTGCACATGGGTTCCTGCCTCCTGCCTCACTCCCCCGCTGCTCCCCAACACCCCCTTCTCTCCAACGCCCCCTCAGTCCCCACCCCTTCTCTTCCTCCTCAGTTCCAACCACCCCTTCATCTTCCGTGGTGCGACATGTTGCTCGTGCCCCTGAGGCAGCTCCAGTCACGGCACAAAGTCCAAGTAAGAAATAAGCTTCATGTGTTTCTTGTTTCTGTGGCAGTAGATGAGCAGGGGAAATTGGGGAACTTTATTAACATTTTGTAGTCCGAAAAAGGTCATCTGCTGCATCTGCCTGTTCTTTCTTTTCTGGCAGATGTTGGAGCTGCACCGGACGCGTCTCAGACCACCCAAACCCAAGCTGCCAAACCTGAGTTCTGTCCCCAGGGTCCGGTCCGGTCCCTAGTCGAGACGTGCAGCCAGGCTGTGGTTCCACAGGACCAGTCTTTGCCTCCTCAGACCCAGTCCTCTGTCCGCGAGTCCCATCTTCCTCACAAGCAACAGGAACCCCGCTCAATCCTTGAGGTGGACGCTGCGCCACAGATTCCTCCGCCTGTCACCGGTCAGGCGCCTGCCACCCCGTCCCAGCCTGATGTGGCCCAGGTGCAGGATTTTCCCTCGGCCTCAGATGATGTCTGCCCCCCTGCCCAGCTGCACCAGCCTCCGCACCCCTCTCAGGTCCCACCCCCCTCCTTCCCTCTGCCTGACGCCCCAGACGACCCCCACTCGCAGAGCTCCAGCGCTCAGACTCAAGCAGAGGAATCGCTTCCTCCCACCCAGCCTCAGCCAGAATCTCCGACTCCACCTGCCTTACAGCCCCAGCAGCCCCACACCTCTCTTCACCCACACCTACCAGCTGTGCTTCCTCACTTCCAGTCCATCCCAGGAGGTGTTCCTCTGCACCAGCTGTCCCAGCTCTACCAGGACCCCCTGTATCCAGGCTTCCCCCAGGGTGACAAGGGGGGCGTGGCGGCAACTCCACCGTACTCCTCCAATAAGTCTGGGGATGACATGCCCCAAGGTAAGCGTCAGAGATTTCTCACCTTTATCAGCATCGGTCACCTGAGGTAACACCGACACCTTTTCCTTCTCTGCAGACATCAACATCCTGAGGTTTTTCTTTAATCTGGGCATCAAGGTAAAGTACAAATAACTGAACTCTGTGCTGAGCGCCTCTTTTAGCCCCCTTGGGTATATATTCTGATCTTAAATCTATAAACTGGATGGAATAAAACTGTCTATGTGCCAGGATCATTCATCTTCTCCTCTCCTCTCCAGGCCTACTCCATGCCCATGTTTGCTCCCTACATCTACCTCTTACCCCTCCAGCATGCGCACACGCTGCAAACCCACTCCCAGTCTCCAACTCCAAACTACCCTCCATCCAGCCCTCCTGCCAGGCCCCAGGAGTTGTACCCCCCACCTCAGTACCCTCCAGCCCCATCCATGCCGCCCCAGTATGACCAGCCTGCAGACACTGAGTCCTCTCAGGCCGGTGAGGTATACAACCAGCCCACATATCCCGTCACAGATGCCGCGCCCCAACGCACCACTGGCCCCACACATGCGTGGGAACAGCACCAGATCCCAGCACCCACCAGCTCCAGCTTCACAGTTGGGTATCCCACACCTAACCAGCCATATTCACATCCCCGGCACTTTCCTCAAGGCTACCACCCAGTCCCAGGGCTTCAGCAGTACCCTCCAGGTGCCCCCCCATATGCTCCCTCTTCACTGGGGTACCAGTCTCCACCTGCCCACGAAGAACTGCAGGTGAACCAAGGTGCACCTGAGCAGCAGCAGCAGCAACAGTCCACCAATGGAGATCCATCGCCTCATGTTCATGGTACTATTGCAGCTAAGAGGGCTAACATTAGCAGCAGCAGAACCGTGGTGCTTGCAGGTTATCGTAAGTCTCTATTAGACACTTCTGAAATAATTCTGTCTGCAATTAATTGTTTAAATGTAATAATTTAATTTACTCTGAGTTTTATTTATCTGATTTATCACGTTTCAGGCATGGTTGCTTTTTCACCAGCAGGGGGCGCTTAAGCACCAAATGACTGCATCTTTTGATATGATGGTTTTCTTTCTCTTCAGCTGCGAAGATTGAGACTAGAGAGAACTTGACTGGAGCAGTGCTGCTTGTAGACCCACCGCTCAACAATAATCCCATAGTATGTATACACACAGGGTAGAACAGCAGTTGTGCTATAATAAACGCGTTCTGCTAACATCTCAGGGTCTAATAGAGCTAAATGGTCGTAGTAATACATATGACACAGTATTAAATCATGTCTTTGCCCATTTCTTTCTCAGCTGGTGTCAAATTCTGGTGTTAAAGATGTCCCCATCTCCAGGACTATCATAAACCCCAACAGCACGCCTGGCTCTCCATTATCATATGACATCATTTCCAAGACTCCGGCCCTCGCTGACAACAATCTCTCTCTTGGTTACCGCGGACATCAAAAAATGCTCGGTCCCGCCAACACCTATTCCTCACCAGGGACGTCAGAGACTGGCCAGGTGGGCTACCTGGCATCGATGGCAGAGCCAATGTCTGTAGGCTGCAGCACCGAGGAGGACTGGGAGGAGAAGGACTTCAAACCGGCACCATCACACTACAGAGGGCCCAGGAGGACCTTCAGATCAGGGGGTAGGTGGAGAGGAAGTCATGATTCAGGGAGGGGAACAAACAGGAGAAGGCAGGCTGGTGATGCGGGAGTTGGGATGAACTATGTCCACTACAACCCCTCACCTAGAGGAAGGGGAAGAGAGCGAGGTTACTAGCTTGCAGCCAATGAGAGGATCCATGGCAAGCATCTTTTTTTCCTTCTGTGTGTATTTATGCAAACTCAGACACTTTCCGCTACCTTTAACTGTTGTCACCTGATTCATCATCATTAAGTCGCTGCTGGATGGATTGTTGCCTCGGTAGAATATAAGGACAGAATCAGCAACTGTCTCACCTCCATGTCTTCACCAGGTTGGACTATCAGAAACTCATATGTTGATGCACCATGTGCTTGTCTTGATTTCGTTGTCATGTAGCATAGATTCTTCCCAGGTATGCATTTACATATCACTGTAATTCATGTCCAGATGGATGAAGTGGTGGGGGAAAAGGAGTATTTTTACAGTGTGTATTTAGGTTTACGAGCATGATGAGTTAGGTTTGCTGCTAATGTGTGGCATGGGAGCAAAGACTTGGATCTCATTTGGTTTTTGGTTAACATTTGTGTCCTTCTTGAACATTGCATAAAGCTTTATAACCCTTGTGCAGTAAATGAGGAGCCCAAAAGTAGAAAATTGTTATATGGCAAATAAACAATTACCAGTTATGTACTGAATTCATTTCAGAGCTGAATTTCCAGTTGACCCACTCATGCTAAATTAACTGCCCTCGGCCTGTGGCCGCATGCTTATCAGATGGTCACGAGAGTGCACGAGCTTCAGTCCACGACAGGTACTTCAGCTAAGTTAATTAGCAATTGGAACCTTTTGAAGATCTCGTTGTCCCTGCACCCACAAAGTTTTAATTATAGCCAAAAAAGACAAAAAAGTGGAAGACCAAAAAAAGTATTTTTTTTTCCTTTAAGCAATAAAACACAAGGCACATTGGTTTAATACAGACATTTATGCTCTTTACAGAGGAAACAAGCACGCTAAGTTGAATTTGGTAGTAATAGAATTGCCCCAATGTTTAATTTGATCACAGCTTTTTGCAACAAACCTGGTAAGTTTAAACCTTGGGACTTCGGGCCTAAATATTCACAGCTGTTTGGTTGTTTGTGTGCTGCTGTTTTCTTTTTTAACTGTAATCTCATTGCTTTGATCATGCATTGCTGGAGACACGGTGCCTTATATTTCTACTTTTTATGCTATGTCTTCTGAATTTGGAAGCACTGCTGTACAGGACAAAGGCCACCGTTTATTGTTTTTTTTTGATCTTGGGTTTTTTTTCTGTTTGGTAAAGTAAATAAAACTTAAATTGAATGTTCATGCTGCACTTGTTGCATATTTTGAGTTCATGTTGACATTCTTTATCAACATTCTTTGTCTTCTTAAATTTTTTTTTTTTTAAGTTGTCGAGGAGAATACATGATGTGTATGGAGACGCGACCATTAATTGTAATGCTTTTTCTATAAAACCAGAGAATAGGTGTGATCGCGAGTCGGCGCCAAACGTCACTTTGTCAATCGAAGCATGATCAACAAAACTGGAAAACGTGCACGTGCCAGGGAGGCGGTGACGGCGGAATCAAATCAGGTGAGTTGAGAACGATATGCTCATTTCGGCAGACTCATTTTAGAATTTAAAAAAAGCTCACAGACAGCAGTTAATAATTTCAGCTGTATTTGTGTGAAAAGGCTGTTTAAAGGTTTAATTAAAACAATTTAGAACAGCTGAGGCAGAATGATACATTGACATAAGGCCACCAGTTTATTGTCACTTAAACATTTGTTTAATAAAATTAAAGACCAGAATCTATTTTACTCGTCAACATTAATGTACTTTTAAACTAAAATTTAGTATTGACAGTCATTTCCATTGTTTATTCAACTTCCTGTGCTGCTGTTTCGCATGTTTGATCAATTCATGTCCCAATAAGACACTGGAAATTATTGTCAATATAGACAAATTTTAATAGCCAACACCCTAACCATATTCTTCATACTTGTTACTTCCATTTGTCATTTTCCATACAATTTCAAACAGCTTGTTCAGAGTTGCCCTGCTGCTGTAGGACAAAGAAAAACGTTTGGATGAGATAGCATCAGTTTATTTCACTTTGTTGTAAATACATGACTTAAAATGTGCTGCTTGATGCTTGCAATTCCCGACAGCAGTTCTTATATTTGAACGTCTCACAACATGGCTGGCTACGGAACGCAGCTCAGAACACAAGGCTGATGGATTTCAGTTTATTTTTGAACATCTGTTATTTCTCTGCACGCAGCCTGGCTGTACTGGTGGCAGATGAGAGGCGGCAGAGTATTTCATAAAGGTCCACTTGGCCTCAGGAGGTTGTTTTTACTCTTCCAGGAAAAAATAGTTCCCACTCCTCTTCTGTTCCGTGTCCTGGAACAGATGCAAGAGGAAGTTCAGAGTCTGTTTTTATATTTTCCTGTATGAAACACAGACAAAATATTTGTACCTTGATGGAATTGAGCTTGTTGATGCGTGGTCTGAAGTTATTTGGGTCTCTTCTGAAGGTGATCCCAAGCAGTGCCAGGAAGCGGTTCATCCCTGCCAGCAGGCTCTGAGGTCTGTGAACACAGAGAGGGGTGCAGTAATTGTCATGACAACAGTGATCAGGTAATGTCACGAGGCGCTCTTCTTGGCTCTTACGTGTTGGCTAAGGTCTGCTTGGAGGGAATGCCGTCAAACACGATGACTCTGTCTGCCAGATAGGTCGCCATGATGAAGTCGTGTTCCACCACGAACGCCGTCTTCTTCGCGTGGAGGATGTACCTGCAGACGCAAAATGGAGGCTGGAGGAATCGCGAGGGGAGGAGAAGAAGAGGGCGGCCGTTTACTGGGAGACGAACCTCTTGATGACACGGGCGGCCATCAATCTCTGCTCAGAGTCCAGGTACGCCGAAGGCTCGTCAATCAGGTAAACATCGGCCGGTTTACCCAAACACAGAGTGAGAGCAACTCTCTGCAGCTCACCACCAGACAGGTTCGGAACCTAAAGGTGGGGGTAGATGTGTCAGTTTTGAGAGCGGCTCTCCAGCGCCACCAGCAGGACAATCTCTTACTTCTTGGTCAATGATGCTCTCGATCTGCATGGGCTTCATGACATCCGTGATGAACTGTGGGTGAATGTAGGCGTCTCTGATCTTCTCGTAGAGCAGAGCTCTGACGGTGCCCTGAACACACGTCAGCGTCGGATTAAAAACCTTCAAACTGATGATCGCAAGCAGAACCTTTCCCACTGTCAACACAAAAACTGTCCAGCTGACCTTGAACTTCGGGCTGATGGTCTGCGGCTTGAAGCTGACGTTAAGGATGGGAATGTCGCCTGAAACAGAACGAACATTAGCATGTGTGCTAACACGTGTGACCCCCCTCGTGTGACCCCCCCACTCACCTCCTTCGTCAGGTTTGAGGGACCCGGCCAACATCCTGATAAATGTGGTTTTCCCTGTGCCTGTGGACACACATCAATGCAGCAGCTCTGTTGGCCATGTAAGTTTGTCTTCATGGACAGTCAGCTCTGTGCAAACTCACCATTCTCTCCCAACATCACCACAATCTCAGAGTCGGTGAACTCTCCTTCTTTGATCTCCAGTGTGAACTCGCCCATCGTCTTCTTCATTTCTGGATACTAAACAAGAGCAATGGGGGAAATTATTAACCCAAAGCAGACACGACAGATAAGTACGCCGATGCTGAACTGACCTGATAGTGCCTGAGTCTCTTCACCTCCTCCTCATTGGCTGTCTCAGCCACCTTGAAGACCAGCGACGTCTCACGAAACCTGAGATTTTCAGTGGGGATGTAACCATCCAGGAAGATGTTGATCCCTGGAATCAAAGAAGTGTGATCAAACTGTTGGACGGTTCCCATCCTTAGACGCTTTGGGTTCTACCTTCTCGGACACCGAAGGGCATGGTGACCACGCCGTAGGCACTGGGGACTCCGTACAGACAGCAGATGAAGTCAGACAGGTAGTCCAGCACACTCAGGTCGTGCTCAACCACAATGATGTACCTGGTTCACAGTGATCATGGGTCGGTACAGCAGTGAGCCGGCTTCTCTCACCATCAGTCTTTACTTTCTAAGTACAGGCTGATTCTTTTACCTGTCCGGGGTGATGAGCGAGCGGATGGTGATGGCGGCCTTCAGCCTCTGTTTTACATCCAGGTAGCTGGACGGTTCATCGAACATAAAGCTGCACCAGAGAGTGGAAGACTGTCAGGCTGCGTGCGTGTGTGTGTGCTTAGAATGTGTGACATTAATGGTTCACTGGTGGGTTCCTCACATGTCAGCCTTTTGGATACACACAACTGCGCAGGCAAATCTTTGCAGCTCCCCTCCAGACAGATTCTCCACGTTTCTTTCCCTCAGGTGAGTCAGATCTATGCAACGATAACAAGACGGTTTAAAAGGAGGTATGTCTCGTGCCTTATTACTCGTACAACATTTCAAACATTTTGGGATGTTCACAGCTGAAAATGCAAGTATCTCAAAGTCTTTCTTACCGAGCTGTTGGCAGATGATAGTTTGCGTTTCTGTGTCATCTTTTCTGGTCAGGATGGCCCCTACTGACCCCTGGAGGTAGAGGTAGGCAATTACACCCTGTCGTGCATACAGCACTAATCCTGCTGCACCTATCTCAGTTACCTTGACTGTCTTTGGGATCTGGTCAACATACTGCGGTTTGACGATGGCCCGCAGGTCATCCTCCAGAATTTTAGTGAAGTAGTTTTGCAGTTCAGAACCTCTGAAGTAGGTCAGGATCTCTTGCCAGTCTGGAGGACTCTGGAGCACAGATATGTTGTTTTTTTTTTGTATTAATAGCAAGAAAAAATCTAATTCTTAGTGAGCTCTGCAGAAACATTGCTGCTTGGCTCCTGTGTTACTTACATCATATTTGCCCAGGTTGGGTTTCTGTTTTCCAGCCAGGATCTTCAGAGCTGTTGATTTGCCAATACCGTTGGTCCCCACCAGTCCAAGCACCCCACCGGGTCGGGGAATTGGCAGCCTAAACACACATGTAAGTAATCACCAAACTAGTGTAGACCTGTACAATATAATACCTCAGAGTTTATGCAGCGTACCGGTGTAGTTTAAAAGAATTGGCACCGTATCTGTGTGTGGTTTCCTTCTCCAGGTTACTGGGCAGGTTGACGATTGACAAAGCTGAAAAGGGACATTTCTATTGCAAAACAACACAAGGACAGTCAGCAGAAGGACAACACCAAATTCAAAGACTGCTACAGCTTGTGTTAAAAAAAGAGAGGGGAGGCAGCTGTAAATCTGTCTACCTTGATGCAGATGCCGCAGCCTATACACAGAGACTCTGAGATGAAGGCAATCTTGCTCTGTGGAGTCACCTCGATACACAGCTTACCTGCAAACATTTCATCACACGTTATTACTTCTGGGATTTTTTTTTTTTTTTTTTCATGTTTTCTTGTGAACGTGCTCTCTTAATGAAGTCTTACCCATGCGGACCACTGGACAGCTCTTCTTGCATTCCTGACGACATTTCTTGGGTTTGCATTTGTCATGGTTGACAATGGCGATCCTGGTGTTTTTATCTGCCATTATGGGCCGAAATGACGGCTGCTAGCACCTTAGGAGCTGAAAGAATAGTACAATGGTTGGCAGAGATAAAAACAAAAAAAACCCCACAGCCTTTGTGTCCAACAACGGTTGTCCACAGGTCTGCAGCCACAAAACCAGTTAGGTCCTGAATCCAGCCCTGTCAGAATCCAACGCTGACTGGTTTAAAGGACTGGCTTTTCAGGCCTGTGGTCAATTACCTAGCATGCAGAAAGCCTCAGCAAACTTCTGCCCTTAGCATTTAGCCGTCTTTTATGCTGTCCACCAGACTGAAAAATCTTTTTTATTGTTGCAGATAAAGGGAGATATTAATGACTTCACCAATGTGACAAATTTAAAACATCACGGTGGAAAAAAGTGCGAGCGTTACTGGGTAGATGACTGATAAAATAGCAACATAACGGGCGCTAGCGCAGCACCACCCCGCTGGTGTGTCATGAAATCGCTAAAGTTAATAACCATATAATTGCCGAAATATGACCTATGTATGTGCATTTCCCCATTAGTCATCACTTATTACCTGACAACGGACAGTTAACCACTACGTGTATGAGTTGAAATTGGGTGGTTTGCTTCCATATGCAACCGTTCGAGCTACTCCGCTAATAACGGCAGCTGTGCTTATCTACCACATTTAAACTATCGATCAACTCCAACTACACGGTCAGATTGGATGATAAACTATTTAAGAGGCAACCACGCAAACTGAAAAGTCCCTTTAACAAGCCAGATGCTCGTTAAAACACAATTGCTAGCTGATAGCCTAACACTACGCAGGCCCCACACTTTGACAGCTGGAGAACGTTGTTCTCTTAATGGCAACAGAACCCTGAAAGGGACAAAAGTAAGGGATTTCGGTCAACTAACTCACCCGCCTTCGGCTCCTGCTAGTTAGATCTCGGAAAAGGTTATCACAAACGACGTTTACGATGAAAGAGTTAAGTACGAGAGACCGTTTTCCCCGCAACGTGTTCTCTTGGAAGCCGGCAGGAAAGATGGCGGGAGATGCGCACAAAGCCTGCGACGGCGTTGGTGACGTCAGTAAAACGCGTCATTAAGTGGGAGATTCGAAGCCTCTGTTGTGAAAAGGTTTTAAACATTTATTGTGTCAGCTGTCGTCGCCCAAGTAAGTGACACAAAACAGGATATGTTCATGAAGTGGTCGAGTAAGTTTTAATTCTATTTTTTCATATTTTACGTTTACATGAAATGTTTAGTGTCCAGTTGTTAGCTTCTGGCGGCTAACTGGAGCTCTACTCCTGTTTGCATTAACATTGTATCGTTTTCTGTGTTTCCTGTGACCAAAACTCTGCCTAAATGTCCTCTATCGTAGTTCAGCAAACTTGGAAAAGAATGTGGCTGATTGTTTTTAAATGATCTCTGTATGTAGTTAAAGAATGACCACTCCAACCAAAACACCACCGGGTGCAGACCCAAAGCAGTTGGAGAGGACAGGGACAGTTCGGGAAATTGGCTCCCAGGCAGTATGGTCGCTTTCATCCTGCAAACCCGGTCAGCCACAGACCCAATGTCCTGACGGAACGTATACGTAATCATAAGACTTATTTTTTCATCTTTTTGTTTTGTGACCCATGAGCAGGTTTTGGAGTGGATCAGCTGAGAGACGACAACCTGGAGACCTACTGGCAGTCAGATGGATCTCAACCTCACCTAGTCAACATACAGTTTAGGTACTTTGATTTAAGCATGTAATTAAAGTGAGGATGCATGTGAAGAACTAGTTTAACATTTGTTTTGATTCATCTTAGAAGGAGGACAACAGTGAAGATGCTGTGTATTTATGCAGACTATAAATCGGATGAAAGCTACACTCCCAGCAAGATTTCAGTCAGAGTGGGCAACAACTTCCATAACTTGCAGGAGATCAGGGTACAAACTCTGTGGTATTGTCACATAATTGCTAAAATTGGTACTCAAGTGATCTACATAATTCTCTTCCGTATTCTGCTTCTCTTTTTCTCTGCAGCAGTTAGAGATGGTGGAGCCCAGTGGCTGGATTCATATCTCTCTGATGAATCAGGTGAGACAAAAAAAAAAAAAATCAAGATTGCCTTTAGAAGTCTGTGGGTACGAAATGGGCGATGCACATCAGCTCTGCAGTATAAAAAGTAGTCTCGGTTTTGGTGTTGGATATTTCTATTTTAGCGGACGAACGAGCCAATCAGCACCTTCATGATCCAGATCGCAGTGCTGGCTAACCACCAGAACGGCAGAGACACTCACATGCGACAGATCAAAGTCTATACACCGGTAGAAGAAAGTTCCATTGGAAAGTTCCCACGATGCACGACAGTCGACTTCATGATGTACCGCACCATCAGGTGATTTTGGACTCATGTGATGCTCCTGAACTTCTGTGTTTTCATGGTAACCAGAAGGCCATGAGGCCCATCAAAGTGTTGTCATTAATGACCTCATGTAGGTTAATTGATGCACGCTCATCATCATCATTATTCTTATTATTATTATTGTGAAATGTGGCTTTTAAATAAAAACAGTGGTTCTGTTTCTAAGTTAAGGTTTCAATGGCAAATATTGGCGTTAATTGAAATTAAACTTTTTAATTCCTGGCCAGCAGTTTGCTTAATCTTGTGACCTAACCATATTAAGGAAAAGTTTAGTTTTACTTGATGTTTGAACACACGCTTGTGTGTGAGAAACTGTCGTAGGCGACATCTGATAGTTCTTGTTTGTGCCCATGATAGATACTTTTTTCGTACTATAACTGGAGGCAGGCAGCCTGTTATTTTAGGAACACTGGACTCATTCTGAGCCCTTTGTTGTGCTCATGTTTGCTCAGGTTGTAGCATGTAGCAACCAGCGCTGGCATGAAGATGATGCGTGTTCAGACTAAAAAACTTTACCCTCGACCAATTCTCGCACCCGATACCGAATTTGATGACGGCTAGAAGATGATAGCTTGTGATGATGCAATAAAAGTCCCTTTGTGGCTTCACACAGGATCATTAATTGCATCCAACCCTCCGTGCTCATTACTCATCCTCTGTTGGATGCAGACTCATTGATTTGCAGTGGCTCAGCATCCAGTATTTATCTGGTTTTAAGGTGAAACGTGGTAGTAATTGCAGCCAATCCCCACTGCTCCACAGAACGGCAACAATGCAGAGGTCACAGTCGCTGCTATTTGGTGGGTTTGGAATTCTAACTAATTCTAATGATGTTTGTTTTGTTTGTTTTGCAGTCAGAAAGGGGCCTTTATAAAACATGAGGATGTTTCAGTTGTTGCTCTCAGCACCTCTGGCCGTCATCAGAGGCCTGAAAAGGCCAGACGGGAAGTCAGATTACATCATGTCTCCTTTATGGGATCTGAGCAGGTTCTGTTAACGGGTAGATTCACTGTGCCGTGCAGATCAGACTGAAGGTTTCCACCATTGAGTCCAATCAATATAAAGTCAAAGATGACGGATTGTTCGCTGATTCGTGGATCTGTTTAGCTTCTGCAGTGAGATCTCCGAGTGAAGCCCCATGTGGCTTCATGACAAACAGGATACAATTAAGTGACAGATTAAATATCAAATAATCGATGTCATAACTCCATCTTTCGGATGAGTGCAAACACGATGAAGTGCCCTTTTGAATGTTCGCAGGTCATCCAGAATACAACCAGGAGGGCCCCTACAGTGATGATCAATGACCACACAGGAGAAAGCACAATAAAGTGCTCTTGTAATAGAAAAGAAATGACAAAATCGCAACTACAAAATCACCGTTGTCAATTACTAAATGTTCCTGTTTAGAAGGGCCCTTTAGGTGGAGAAATGATAATAACGGGCCCTCCAGGATCGCATTGAGGATAACATTTCTGTTAAATAATCACTTTTTGTCATAATTTCAGAATCAATCATGTTTTTTTTCCTTGATGCGTCATGTTCATCTCGTGGTGTGGATCTGCTGCACAAGCATCTCGGAATCCACCGTCGGTCACGCGCGCACACGCACACGCACGCACGCCACCGAGCATCACGAGAGGCAGCAGCGGGGAGCGCGGTCGGACGCGCGGAGGGTGGCGGGCTTCGACTTCCCGACGCACAGTCGCATTTGGCTCTGAAGGTGGAAGGATGGAGCGGGGAGGAGAGGCGCACTGAGCCGGGCTCAGCGGGGAAGTGGCACCGGGACAGGAGCGCTGGGGCCGAGGTAGATGAGACTCGTTTGCCCCGGGCCGCGCCATCGCCAAACTGGATTCCGACTTGCGGCGGATGGGGTGACCGAGCTGACACCGCCGGGGAGGTTCCTGCCTTCGGACGTTGCCGGGGTGGGAGCTGCCTGCTCCCGGTTCTAAGGTGGGAAGGAGTGGCAAGCGGGGAAAATGCAGACGGAGGAGGAGACTGCCGCCGCAGAAGAGCCCATTTTGGAGGAAGGGTCGGAACGAGAGCAGGTGAATGACATTTCATTTGTCTCCACTCTCCTTCGCGTTTTGCGCAAAGTTGCACATTTTTTTGCACCCACAAGAGCCACCTGGTTGCTCGTCTTAACTCAAACATGCTTATCTCGAGCACGCGTTGGTGTTTACGCGCACAAGTCACGTTTTTCTCCGTCACGCGTTGCGCGTGTGCAAGGGCACCACTCAGGACCTTGGCTGGGAGAGGAACCGAGCCGAGGTTTTAGTGAACGCGGAAGGGAGGGAGGAGATGGTGCGTGATGCGTTCCTCCTGTGGGGACTGCTACCCAGCTTAGCAGAGTCCATCTTCTCACCGACAGCACCATCTTCTGATTGGAGACAGTTATTGATCAAATGACTTCTAACCTTTCTTTCTGGTGCAGGTGGATGGTGGATGTTGAGAGCGGATGTTTACACAGACAGGGTGGTAAATCCATGATTCTGAAGCTTGCTAACAGGTTCTCATCTTCTCTCTCTCCTCATGTCCTTCTGCAGGGAGGAGAGTGCTAACTGGAGGTGAAGTTGTTCCTGTGTCAGGGTAGCTCTTGCTGTGGTGATTTTAAATCTGACCCGTGTCTGTTAAATCCTGTGTTTCACTTAATTCCACCGCTCTGCTGCGGCGTTGCCAGTCAAATACAAGGCGCCAAAGTCAGTCTTCATCTTTTTCTCTGACCTCATTTTCCAGTCTTGTTTTTAAGGTTTATCTTCTGGGGTTTGTAGCTTCATCACAGCCCTGTCGGCTCTCATATGTACACTTAAGTTCACCTAAAAATGCAAGTACCTCATGCAGGTGTAGAGATACATATTTTAAAACTTGGAAGAGCAGCTGAACGGTCATAAATTGTGATTTTCATCAGTGCACTGCAGGCCTTGGCAGCATATTCTTTTCCTGTCTTCACTTCCTCACTTCTTTTGCCACCCACATGCTAGGATTGCTAATTATAGCTGCTTCAGTCCCACCTAAGCAGCTGAATCGGTGTGAGTGGCCTCACAGGGAGACGGAGAAATTAACATGTTGTGGTGTGCACTAGGGTGAGATCCATAAGCTGTTCTCTCCATTTTTCACAACTGTCAAAACATTTTGGTCATGAAAAGTGTTTTGAGTTAGCCTTGGCATGCTAGGCATCATTCAAATCGGGGTACATATGACGTTGACATATGATGCTTCTTCTAGTGTGTTATACATGAGCTGTGCTTGATGTAAACATTAAAGCAGTTCCCCCCTAGGCCAGAGTGGACATAAAATAGGCTTGAATATGAACCACAGTGCTGCTTTCTGAGTATATCTATACCAGACAGTGTAGAAAAAAAATAAGAAATCAACGATTTAAGATTTTGCATGAAGTTAAATATAAATTCTGTCTGTTAATCGTTCACAGTATCTGCCCATATCAACTCCATCTCCTGAGCTGTGAAAAGCAGGGCAGTTCAGATTTTCAGTACAGGAAAAAATGAAAGCTGACACCCTTTTGGAGGAGGATATAAAGGTTTCTCAGGGAGCGTGAGCAATTCTTTTGATCTGTACCCAAGAGCCAAGCTCAACAGAAACGGCGCAGCCTGAAAGATGATCACAGCCAGGCCAAAAATATGTGCCGCTTGTCTTAAAATATACTCTTTTTAACACCACTGGTCATTAAGTTTTCAGGGTTGCTCAGTGTTTTGGTTCTCCAATCAGATGCTGCTTTAGAAGCTAAACTAGAGACTGTGCTTGGCTGTGTGTGCTAATGTTAGCATGTCTTCCATCGTCAAGACGACCAGTTATGTTGATGAGTGCAGTTGAGTATTTTGCGTCAGAGACTTTGCAGTAATTTCTTGTTTTATCAGCTAAAGGACGGATGAGGAACGAAGCTGTGAGGACAAATTTAGAAAGAGGTGGTGGAGACGGATGGATTTTGGTGATGCTGTCCCCTGGAGACAGCCGTGCTGTGTCGCTGCCGCCCCACCCCCACCGCTTTGCCTCCTTTCATACTTGCATTCATGAAAAGTTCATGACCGTTTCCTCCGTCTCTCTCACGCTCCTCATCCACTCTCATACCCCCCCCCCAACGCTACACTTTTAGCCCAATCAATCCACTTAGAGATAGACTTTCAGAGAGGATGGTACAGGGAGGAAACAAAGAGGAGAGACTTGGCTCTGGACCGGAGAGTAAATGCTTAAGCGATGGGAGGGAAGATTCAGGGAATAAAGATTACTTAAGGACAGAGAAAAGGTAGACAGACATGAAAAAGAAAGATGGTGGTAATGATTTTTGTCTTCTTGAAGGGAGTGGGTGATCTGGTTTGTGCATCACCTTTGAGGAAAAAACAAAACAGCATCTTTCTGACAGCGATGAAGTTGTGAGAAAACAGATGCAGTTCATAATGAGCAGGGAATTGAAGCGCCGTCTCACTTGGTTCTTGTGTCACAGCTGCTGCAGATGTGTTCTAAAATGCTTGTTCTTGGGCTTTTGTACTGATGGTATTTATATTAAACCGTGGGATTTCCCACTCCCGGGTGTTCTGTTTGGACCACTGGTGTGCTGTCGATGTTTCTAGGCTCTGCAGGACCGGTAGCATGCAGGTGCCCTTCACTCTGCCTTTCACTGCTTGTCCTTGACTACAACAGTGTGTGTGTGTGTGTGTGTGTGTGTGTGTGTGTGTGTGTGTGTGTGTGTGTGTGTGTGTGTGTGTGTGTGTGTGTGTGTGTGTGTGTGTGTGTGTTGCAGCCAGATGGATGTGCTGGTGGTGGAGCAAAGTGCAGCCGCACTGAATGAGTGAGAGATAAATGGAGTGGAGGGGTGGGGGTTGATGACAGGATATACAGAGGTGGAGAAGACACCGGTGTCGCCCCGTCAATCTTCTTTGTCATGTTCAGCATGCATTTGTCTGCAGAATGCACGTGACCCCCCCCACACACACACACACACACACACATTCGTATCCTCACACACCTGGCAGCAAGATGTCGCTGATGTCAGAGTCTAGAAGCATCGTTCTCATCTAAATAATTCACCCACTCTCCGCTGGCGGCATTACAATTCTGAAAATGTGCGTGCTGATGTGTGCACGGGCAGAGGGAGGGGCACATTAGACCATTAGTGTGTGTGTGTATGTGTGTGTGTGCGCGTGCCAGTGCAGTGTAATATGAGGTCTTCCCAGTGTAAGTGAGGCTGCGTTAAAGTGCACACTAATCACATGATGGGAAATGGAGTCTCCTGGTCAGGACCTCAGCTGGCTGTAAGGTGTTCAGCAAAGCGTTACCCTTTTGTTTATTTGCTGCTAAACAAGGTAACTAGTTAGCGATGTGCGGGACTGAGCCTGGTTTTTCCATGGAAATTTACTCCTCAAATGGGCGAAAGCCGCCCTGATCAGTTCTCTTGTAAATGTTGTTTGCGTTTTTATGACTTCATGGAGATGTGATGTTGTGCTGACTTGGGTTGTAAAGGACGCAGCCTTTCGGCTACAGTCAATCCTTCTGTTTGAGTGTCTGCTGATATAATGGCCGAACGTACACAAAAAACATCGTTCCTGCAAAGCCTCGTTCTGAAGCAGTAATGAAGTCATTACTGGAGCTGATGCAGACGGCCAGAGGCCACGTCCGCCGAGAGACTGATGATGTTGGCCCTTGCAGAGCTTAGCCGTCAGCAGCATTTTTACATCTTCCTTCCCCTCCCTCCCCGCAGCAGCGTCCTGTCCAGCAGTCCCTGGGCTCCTCGTTGTGTCGGGAGTCCCACTGGAAGTGTCTCCTGCTGACCCTCCTCATGTACGGCTGCTTCGCCACGCTCGCCTGGTGCGCCCTGGGCCGCGTGGAGGTCCTCATCTCTTACTCCAGCACCGACGTGGACACCACCTCGGCGGCGTACTCCGACATCCTTCACCCAGAGAGTCCGTGTTACAGCGGCTACGTCTACATCCCCCTGGCCTTCTTGGCGATGCTGTATGTGGTTTACTTGGTGGAGTGCTGGCACTGCTTCTCCAAGACGGCGGTGTTGGCTCATGCTGAATTCCAGGTGACCGTAGCACTGACTAATTGCACTTTCCTCACACGGTCCAAAAACACGCACATCAGCCTGACTGGAGACTCAGATTTGCCCCTCGGTGTGAGAGAATTTTGCGGGAATTCTCCCCTGACTGTGAATTTCTTTTTTTGTGCATGGACACAGGAAGTGTACGAGCGCGTGCAGCGACTTCAGCAGGCCACACCCTGTATCTGGTGGAAGGCAATCAGCTACCACTACGTGAGGAGGACCCGACAGGTGACCAGATACCGCAACGGGGATGCCTACACAACCACCCAGGTGATGTGGCGTTGTTGTCTTGTATGTTCCTGCTCCACATCCTTCTTCCCTCATGCATTCCCTCCGTCACGTTCCTGTCACAGGTGTACCACGAGCGCGTCAACACCCACGCCTCTAGTTCCGAGTTTGACTACGCCCGCTACGGCGTCAAAGACGTGTCCAAGGAGCTGGTGGACCTGCAGCTGCACCCTGCCGTCCGCCTGCGTTTCACCAAATGTTTCAGGTTGGGTGCGAAGCTTGTGTTCGAGCCTGAGCGCCCTCTGGTGGTGGGCGACGTTATCTGCACCCAGTATGATTTAATTTCAAATTCATTTACTTCATTTTTGTGCTCTGTAGCTTCTCCAGTGCACGTGCTGAGGCTGCCTACCTCACCCAGGTATGATCTATCCATCCATCTATCCATCCATCTATCATCTATCTATGCATCTACTTGCAAAAATCTGGAGAATCGTGCCAACTTGATTTTTTTTTTCTAGAGAGCACGCTTCTTTGGTGAGAATGAAGGCCTTGACGACTACATGGAGGCCAGGGAGGGCATGCACCTGAAGAATGTGGATTTCCGTGAGCACATCCTGGCGTTCCCAGATACAGCCCACCAGCCGTGGTTTTCCAGGCACAGAATTTTCTGGCTCGCCTCTGCCTTCCTGCTGTCATGGCCGCTGCGGGTCGTGTCGGAGTACCGCACGGCGTACGTCCACTACCACGTGGAGAAGCTGTTCGGTGAGGATGAGGATGCCGGCGGGGGAGGCGGTACAGGTGGGCCAGCTGGGAGAGGGGATGGGGTGGATGGAGTGACTGAGAATGGGATCCACCCAGTAGGAACAGGGATTGGCCTGAGCGGGAGCAGCTACAGAGCTATATCCCGGGTCAACACGGTGGACATGACAGAGCTGGAGTGGCACATCCGTTCTAACCAGCAGATGGTTCCCAGCTATTCCGAAGCTCTCCTTATGGACATAGACACAAGTGGGGGGTCTCATCCCACCGTCTCCACGCCCATCTCTGGGCCTCCATGTGTCACCCCTTGCCAGGGCTCCAACCCAGGAGCTCTCCCCGTGGTGTTTAACTCGGCGTACCTCCTCCAGACTTGTCCCCGATGTCGGAGAACCACATCCAGTTCCAGTCTTCCTTCCAGGCTGAGGGCACCGACGGGAACCACGGCGCTCCTGAATGCCACCGTGGCGGGAATCAGGGCGGCGGGTCATGGAAGCGGGAGCGTCGGAGGCAGGCTGGTGCTCAGCAGGAGTGGATTCTCTCTGGGGAGACTGGGAGGAGGGCGCCAGAACAGCCTGTTTCACTCCAGAAGCATGGCGGGAGGACTGGGAGGAAGTAGGGAGGACGGAGGAGGGAGCGGAGGTGGGGGAGGTGGCAGCGGAGGCGGATTCCTCGGGTTGGGCTTGAGACAGAACAGCGAGGAGACAAGAGGGGTTCTGGAAGGAGAAGTGGACAACGACGAGGATGAGGAGCAAGTCAGGGAAAGAGGAAGTTCAGAGGAAGATGTGGAGCGGGAGGGTGGAGGGGGAGGCGAGGGAAGGGATGGTGGCGGGGGAGTGAGAGAACGTCCACCCTCCTACCAGGACGCGTTCTTCTTTCCCGTCCTCATTATACACGGTGGGGAGAGCTGCCACGCTGGAGAAGACATGTGACAAACTGGAGGGATGAAAAACCAGGATGAACAGAAGGAAAAGAGCATGTCTGGATGAAAGTAGAGAGAGGAAATGAGAGCAGAATGAGGCTGAAAGAAAAGAGCAGATTGGCAATATGCTACAGCCATCCCAATGAGAGAAGAAAGGTGACAGAATGCTCAAAAATGGGTTCAGAGTAAACGAATGCTGAAGAAATGGAAATGTAATATGGAGTCTTCCAGACTGTTCACGCGTACGTGAATATTTGTATCATTTTACTCATCTGTAGCATTCTGAGCTAAAGCCTTTCTGAAGAAACGGAGGGCTAGTTGCTGGAGATCCAGATGATTACATCAGTCTCCTGGTGTCTTTGAACATGTGGACCTGGAATTAAGTGATAATTGAAGACAAGAGGAGCAGTTTAGACACTTGGGGTGGAAAATATATATATATTTCCAGATATATCTATGCAAGAGCAAGAGTGGGAGGCAGGATGAGTCTCCGAATAACAGGTAGAGAGACCCCAAGAGGCAAACATCCACAATCTCCAATGAGGCAAACTAAAACACAGTACATTTATAGAGACAGTTCCTAAATGTTTTAGGTGAGGGGGGGAGGGGGGGCCAGGCCTAATGAATCAAATGAAATTAGATTCATTAGGTTTTTATCTTCAGGCAGCAGAAACGGCAATAAAAGAGGAGGCCCGCTGCCGTCTCTCCTCGCCATTATCCTCCATCCATTACTCACACAGGGCAGGAAAAAGCTTCCTCTGCTCCTTTTCCCGTCCTCCCACCCCTCCCATCTTCTGTCTGTGCCCCCCCAGCAAGAGTTACAAGCACAGAGGTTGAAAATCTCTGCATTTTCCATCCAGCGTGTCCAGCTCTGAATGAGAGGTGGCATCGATCCTTAACGTCTTCCTCTGCTGCGTTTCAGAAGTGGTGGTTTTGTGATGCACCACTGTCTCTGATCCTGGAAGTGCTGAGATCAGATTTCAGCTCCACTCCCCCTGCGTATCACATCTCCTCAGGACCGAGGTTGCTTTTCACTGATGAGATAAATCAAATATTTCCTACACCTATTAAATTCTTTATGACCTCTTTTTTTTTTTTTTTTCACTGCACTGGGGAAATGTCAGTGGTGGCTGCTGGTGAAATTTATTGGGTGGGCTAAAAAAATAAATGATAGACATGTGATATTTTGTCCAAAAACAGAAAAACTCACGTCAAAAGTGAGGATGGGACTGCAACAAGCGGCGCTCGGCTTGTCACGCCTACCATCGGTTCATTTTTAATTCCAATCACATTTTGTTTTCACTGTTTGACTTCCTGTTGCAAGTTTATCTTCTGACATTTCCTCCTTGCATCAGACTTCAGCAACGCAGCCGACTTCAGCCAGGAACACAGATAAATGGATGGCAGGTGTGACAGGTCGAGCGCCGATTGTTTCAGTCTCATCCTCACTTTTGACAAGTGTTTTTCTGGTTTTTGACAAAATATCAGGTGATTGAAAATTTATTTGAACACAGAATAAATCGGGGGGGGGGGGGGGAAACAACATTTCATGTGATTTTATATATCTCAATATTTTAGAAAAATATGAGATGGATGAACACAACAAGAAAATTTCAAAAAGAATGCCTCAGAGTCTGCCAACCTGGGATATTAAAAAGCACACCAAAAGAATGAGAAGGATGTGACAGATTTGTGATCCCTGACCTGAATTCAGCAGACTTTCCTTCAGGGAAACTTTGTCCCGGTTCAGATTTCTGGATTCGCTTTTTGGAGCAAACAGAGTAAAATGGGCAGTGTTTCTGAGAAGATGACAATAAAAGACAATTTTTACTGCTCTACAGCATCATTTCAGTACAAAACTGTGGATTTAAGGCAAAACAAATGACCATTAATGTTCCTGACCGCACTTCTGTGTTGACTCTTTGCTTGATAGGAGAAATGTGGCTGCAGGGATCCTGTTATGTGTATATTTTCTGTCTGTATCACGAGGGTAGCCATTCTTTATCTTAATAATCCACCACCGAAAAGTATAATTCTATATATATCTATATCTAGATATAGATATAGATATATAGATATAGGTATATATAAACTGTAAATCAGTCTGCTGCTGCTTTTATATCATCGTACTTGAGTAAACATTATTTTTGGTTGTTTAAGTGATGTCTAAAACACAAATGCCTTTGTAAGCTCCAGAAATGTCACCGCTTTTTTATTTCTCTATGGAAGCTGTGGTCTGGCTCAGAATCATGCACAATGCTTGGACTGTGTTCTACTTGTTTTGGTTTATTTTATTTGTGCCACATGTGTCACTCCAGGTGTGCCCAGGGAACCCACGTTGTCTTACACGCACCTGTGCGCTTGCATGTTCGGCAGCAGCGTTCCTCTTTGGACCCTTGAGGATGCTTTATTTCTGTTTACACCTGTGAGCTGCATTTTGTCCACCAGGTGGCAGCAAAGCACTGCAGTGATTCCTAAAGTGAATCAAAGCAACATTAAATTGATGACACCTGGTATGACGTCAGCAGGCACGCTTCTGCATTTTCCATGATTTCATTTAAATTCTGAATGAATGAGTGTTTCAAACAGAGCATCAGTTTCAAATGTGTAACCATGAAGTTTTCTCAAAAGACACTCTGAAAGTCCGTTTACATTTCCTGTTTTTGCTCATGTGATGATTTAAAAAGGAAGTGCACGTGCTGATCCTGGTGGTCTTTGCCATGTCTGTCACTTCTTTATACGAGGCTGTCTCGATGTATTCTTCTCCACATGGTTGCTACTCAAATTTGCATATGATGCAATACATTTATATCCCTTAAAGCGACCCAAAAGCGCCATAGAATTTAATTCAACCATACTTGTAATTGGAAAGTTCTATCTGACTCACCAATTCATAGAATAAAAGTGTTTATTTTGATGTAATTATAGAGTTAACAATATAATTTTTGGTTCCTGAAGGAAAAACATAAAATGCTTGATCACAGTAAAATAAGTGTAATTTGCCTTACCTTGCACTGTTGCTATATTTGTAATACTCAAACTGAAATTACTTCAAGTGCATTTGACAACGAGTGATGTAACAATAACAGTTAAAGTCTGTAGAGCCCATTCCCACTTCAGAATAGCCGAGCATGCTGCCACATCACACTGTTTTAATATTTCTTGCTGTATACTAAATGCCGTTGAATTACTTGTGAGCTGTCAGACGAACAAGTTGTTGCCACGGTGTCAATGTTGTGTTCATGCAGCCTCCGTGGAGTTTGAAGCAATAATGTCACATTGTTGTCCTGCACAGTGACATTGAACACCTGGAACACGTCTTTCTGACAGAGCACCGTTGGGCAAAATGTCCCTGATATTTGAACGAGTTGTGCTGTAACTGATAAGGGGATGGACGGCATCCCGCCAGGTGATAGACGCTGTCACCTGCCTGCTTAGAATAATTATTTCATCTGGGTGGATGATGGATGTGAAGGTCATGGAGCCTGAGGCAATAACTGTTGACAGTTACCATGAAAATTACAAATAAAGTCAATCTGCTAGGGACACCAGTGTTTCCTCCTGTGTAGTTATTAATGCAAAGAACACAGAAGCTTTTTTTTCCCCCTTTTTTACTGGAAACTCAGGGTGACCCTCTTTGCTGTTCAGTGCGACTAGAAATCTCTGGATTTTTGTCATCTGACCATCGACAAAAGCCTGGGTCAGCTCATCAGCTGGAGAACCCAAGACTCTGCTAGTCCCACAGAGCCGTCCCACAGGGCCGTCCCACAGGGTCGTCCCACAGGGTCGTCCCACAGGGTCGTCCCTCTGTCGACGCCTGGGCATCATCCAAGCAGGAAGCTTCTCCTGGTGCTGATGCGAGTCCCTGAGTCGTTATCTCCCTTCAGACGCTAGAGGGCAGTAGAGCACTGGCCCCGACATGATAAACGACCTTGAGGGTCAATCCTGCTCAATATGTGCTCACCCTCAGGAGTATGGAGGATTAAAGGTACCAAATTTAAATAAATACATCATGAAATAATTAAATATGTCATTAATTAAAATGAGAATTAACTACATAAACGTGTAATTAAATGTGTCATCAATTTGATAAAATACCAATTTATTTTAGGTAAAAAAAAACATGTTATTTCACTATTTAATTAATTTTTTTCATGGTCTTTGTGTTGCAGTGGATGGTGATTTTATTTAATCTGTCAACCTTGCCCATCCCTGGGGATGGATTGTATTTTAATGAATTAATTAATGAATTTATTGATTAGTTAATTAATGGCATAATAAATTACTTATTTAATGATGTATTTATTTATTTAATTTTGGCACTTTTAGTTCTCCATACTGGAGAGCATCTTGTGGTGCTTTTGCTTTTAATTTCCATTACATCAGAAACTAATCATGCATCAGCTCTTGCAGCAGTTGCATCTGAAGTCAGCTGTTAATCAAAATAAGGTGATCCGTTTGATCCGAGCAGCAGGTGTCAGAACCAGCCTCCCACCCTCCACCTTGGCACAGGTGTAAACAGCCTCCACTCTTCCCTCTAGCTATGCTGGCACTGATATCTGTACCTGCATGCTGCTGTCTGTCCGCCACGCTCACTTGCTGCCATCAGCTGCCAGTATTGATGCTCAGGGCTGCCTCACCTGGAGCTCAGGGCAGCACGCAATCTGCCCAGAAATCTCCTTTCAGTCAGGGTTGGAAGGATGAGAAGATCCATCAAGAGGGGCTTTTGGGGTCTACATCTGCAGGCCTGGGTTGGGGTTAAGGCCCTTTCTCAATGTCTGTGTAGGTTCATTCATTCATCCAGGTCATAGTTATCCAAAGTTAGATCTCTGCATGCAACTGGACTTGTTAAGGGTTTCCTTGAAGGCGTTTCGCCTCAGCTTCAGAAAGCTCCTTCAATTTCTGAGATTGCAGGGGCAGAGTTTGAAAATATTGTCCTTGTGGACCATTAGCATGCTAATAATCTGGGTGGTCACCTGAGAGTCATTGACAGGGTCGTTGACCTAGTTTTGACCTGTCACT